>BOPN01001953.1:70000-75000 GCA_017312705.2 Penaeus japonicus
CCGTGCAGATTGCATAACTATCCTTGACTCATGCGATATTATTAATAACTCTGCAACAGGTCCCACTTATCGGACTGCCATTCATAATAGGCTCGAGGTTTTCATTGCGCATATAAATTTGTTAATGTTTTAGTTGTTTGAGTGGGAAATGAAAGGGCCACTGTAATGTAAAATAGCGCCATTTTAATGATTTTATAGTTTTATTTTATATACATCAACATTCTCCAAACTTTTGCCGATGATCGTATATAATATGATGCACCGTAATGCTGAAACTATCACATAAGCTACTAGCATCCAGCACATTTCCTACATAACTTAGTACCCAGCACATTGCCTTCATTAAGAACTTAGTACCCAAATATTTCACATAACAACTTAGTACCCAGCACATATCCTACATAACAACTTAGTACCCAGCACATATCCTACATAACAACTTAGTACCCAGCACATTTCCTACATAACAACTTAAAATCTAGCACATGATTCCATGATAACAACTTAGTACCCAGCACATATCCTACATAACAACTTAGTACTCCAAAGAATAGCTTCCTACATAACAACTTAGTACCCAGCACATTTCCTACATAACAACTTAGTACCCAGCACATATCCTACATAACATCTTAGTACCCAGCACATTTCCTACATAACAACTTAGTACCCAGCACATATCCTACATAACAACTTAGTACCCAGCACATTTCCTACATAACATCTTAGTACCCAGCACATTTCCTACATAACAACTTAGTACCCAGCACATATCCTACATAACATCTTAGTACCCAGCACATTTCCTACATAAACAACTTAGTACCCAGCACATATCCTACATAACAACTTAGTACCCAGCACATTTCCTACATAACAACTTAGTACCCAGCACATATCCTACATAACAACTTAGTACCCAGCACATTTCCTACAGAACAACTTAGTACCCAGCACATTTCCTACAGAACAACTTAGTACCCAGCACATATCCTACATAACATCTTAGTACCCAGCACATTTCCTACATAACAACTTAGTACCCAGCACATATCCTACATAACAACTTAGTACCCAGCACATTTCCTACATAACAACTTAGTACCCAGCACATATCCTACATAACATCTTAGTACCCAGCACATTTCCTACATAACAACTTAGTACCCAGCACATATCCTACATAAGCCAATCATAGTACCCAGCACATTTCCTACAGAACAACTTAGTAATCTGTGCACATTTCCTACATAACAACTTAGTACCCAGCACATTTCCTACATAACAACTTAGTACCCAGCACATATCCTACATAACATCTTAGTACCCAGCACATTTCCTACATAACAACTTAGTACCCAGCACATATCCTACATAACATCTTAGTACCCAGCACATTTCCTACATAACAACTTAGTACCCAGCACATATCCTACATAACATCTTAGTACCCAGCACATTTCCTACATAACAACTTAGTACCCAGCACATATCCTACATAACAACTTAGTACCCAGCACATTTCCTACAGAACAACTTAGTACCCAGCACATTTCCTACATAACAATTATTGACCAGCACATTTCCTACATAACAATTAGTACCCAGCGCATTTCCTACATAACAACTTAGTACCGAGCACATTTCCTACATAGCAACTTAGTACCCAGCACATATCCTACATAACAACTTAGTACCCAGCACATTTCCTACATAACAATTAGTAACCAGCACATTTCCTACATAACAATTAGTACCCAGCACATATCCTACATAACAATTAGTAACCAGCACATATCCTACATAACAAGTAGTACCCAGCACATTTCCTACATAACATCTTAGTACCCAGCACATTGCCTTCATTACAACTTAGTACCCAGCACATTTCCTACATAACAATCAGTACCCAGCACATTTCCTACATAACAATTAGTAACCAGCACATTTCCTACATAGCAATTAGTACCCAGCACATATCCTACATTACAATTAATAACCAGCACATTTCCTACATAACAATTAGTACCCAGCACATATCCTACATAACAATTAATAACCAGCACATTTCCTACATAACAACTTAGTACCCAGCACATTGCCTTCATTACAATTTAGTACCCAGCACATTTCCTACATAACAATTAGTACCCAGCACATATCCTACATAACAATTAGTACCCAGCACATTTCCTACATAACAATTAGTACCCAGCACATATCCTACATAACAATTAATAACCAGCACATTTCCTACATAACAACTTAGTACCCAGCACATTTCCTACATAACATCTTAGTACCCAGCACATTTCCTACATAACAACTTAGTACCCAGCACATTTCCTACATAACAACTTAGTACCCAGCACATTTCCTACATAATATCTTTAGTACCCAGCTAATATTTCCTACATAACAACTTAGTACCCAGCACATTTCCTACATAACAACTTAGTACCCAGCACATTTCCTACATAACATCTTAGTACCCAGCACATTTCCTACATAACATCTTAGTACCCAGCACATTTCCTACATAACAACTTAGTACCCAGCACATTTCCTACATAACATCTTAGTACCCAGCACATTTCCTACATAACATCTTAGTACCCAGCACATTTCCTACATAACATCTTAGTACCCAGCACATTTCCTACATAACAACTTAGCATCCAGCACATTTCCTACATAACAACTTAGTACCCAGCACATTTCCTACATAACATCTTAGTACCCAGCACATTTCCTACATAACATCTTAGTACCCAGCACATTTCCTACATAACATCTTAGTACTCCAGCAGTATTTCCTACATAACATCTTAGTACCCAGCACATTTCCTACATAACAACTTAGTACCCAGCACATTTCCTACATAACAACTTAGTACCCAGCACATTTCCTACATAACATCTTAGTACCCAGCACATTTCCTACATAACATCTTAGTACCCAGCACATTTCCTACATAACATCTTAGTACCCAGCACATTTCCTACATAACATCTTAGTACCCAGCACATTTCCTACATAACAACTTAGTACCCAGCATTAGTTCCCTACATAACAACTTAGTACCCAGCACATTTCCTACATAACATCTTAGTACCCAGCACATTTCCTACATAACATCTTAGTACCCAGCACATTTCCTACATAACATCTTAGTACCCAGCACATTTCCTACATAACAACTTAGTACCCAGCACATTTCCTACATAACATCTTAGTACCTGTTACTTCCTACATAACATTTTAGTACCTTACATATTACTTCCTACATAACATCTTAGTACCCAGCACATTTCCTACATAACATCTTAGTACCCAGCACATTTCCTACATAACAATCAGTACCCAGCACATTTCCTACATAACAATTAGTAACCAGCACATTTCCTACATAACAACTTACACTCCAAAGTATTTCCTACATAACATCTTAGTACCCAGCACATTTCCTAAGAATAACTTAGTACCTGCTGCACATTTCCTACATAACAACTTAGTACTAAAATATTTCACACATAACATCTTAGTACCCAGCACATTTCCTACATAACAACTTAGTACCCAGCACATTTCCTACATAACATCTTAGTACCCAGCACATTTCCTACATAACATCTTAGTACCCAGCACATTTCCTACATAACAACTTTCTCCTAGTACCCAGCACATTTCCTACATAACATCTTAGTACCATAATATTTCCTATATAACAACTTAGTACCCAGCACATTTCCTACATAACATCTTAATAGTACCAGCACATTTCCTACATAACAACTTAGTACCCAGCACATTTCCTACATAACATCTTAGTACCCAGCACATTTCCTACATAACATCTTAGTACCCAGCACATTTCCATATAACATCTTAGTAATCTGTTATATTATATTTCCTACATAACATCTTAGTACCCAGCACATTTCCTACATAACATCTTAGTACCCAGCACATTTCCTACATAACATCTTAGTACCCAGCACATTGCCTTCATTACAACTTAGTACCCAGCACATTTCCTACATAACAATCAGTACCCAGCACATTTCCTACATAACAATTAGTAACCAGCACATTTCCTACATAGCAATTAGTACCCAGCACATATCCTACATTACAATTAATAACCAGCACATTTCCTACATAACAATTAGTACCCAGCACATATCCTACATAACATCTTAGTACCCAGCACATTTCCTACATAACAACTTAGTACCCAGCACATTTCCTACATAACAACTTAGTACCCAGCACATTTCCTACATAACAACTTAGTACCCAGCATAGCTGTGTAGCTTCGTTCCTTTTTTGAGTTTCACTCTCACACCTGATGGTGTTTTCTCTGACCAGTAACAACGACAAAATACTATGAGCAGATAATCTAAAACTCTTATATGGCACTGTAATAAATGTATCTCGTCCTTGCACACACCATGTGCACACACACGCAAACACACACACATGCATATACACGCACGCTAAGCTCATTGAAGAGCTTAAGGCGGCCGAGGTGTCGTGTCCGCAAGACTTGGGAATTCATGGCGACTGCAAAAGGCCAGGGCAGAGCACCTGACCACTACCTCCCCGACAGGACCCTGCGGCAGCGGATGCCCCGTATCCACCATGTGCATCCGCTACGACCAGCCGCTGCAGTTCCTGGCGTACGACCCCCGCCCCGGAGTACGCCTGTCCCTGACAACCTTACTTATGTACGACGACGCAAAGCTGGACTGACAGGTACAGAGTCAAGGTTGCGCTACGATTGCAGTTTCTGTGTGCACGTCCTGAGAGAAAGCTACGTCGTCGTATTTATCATTCTGAACTATTTTGTGATAAATATATACATCTCTTAGTTTAAGTGAGGTAATGCTGTCCTTACTTTTGAAGAAAGTAAATCACTAAAAGGTGAATCATGACCATGATACACAAAACACAAACACACTCACACACACACATACATATATATATGTGTGTGTGT
>BOPN01001953.1:95000-97500 GCA_017312705.2 Penaeus japonicus
CAGGAAGGGTTCCGGCAGGTGGAACAAGCGACAGCCATTGGTCACTTTAGAGCGCTTGGCATCAACAGCACCATGGAGTGGCAGAGCATTTTCACCGAGAGCCCAAGAATGGCGCTGGGTTTGTCCATTGGTGCGGGCTTTCTCATCTACTATCTGGTAGAGGCGGTAAAGGTGAGGTTTGAAGATGTCTATTTGTTTTGGGAGAAGTGTTGGATAAAGGGAAGGTACTTTGAGTTTCATTTTGGATGGGTTTTGTGTATTTATTTAGATTTAGGGAGGATATATCGTAGGGTGAATGTCCATTCCTCTCACTTGTAGTTGCTGAAGGTGCCCCCCCAGTCTCAAAATCTTTATTTTTCGCCTCTTTTTCACAGGAGAATATATTTTTCTTTTATATTCGGTTATCCTTCTCTTTGTCTCTATATGCGTGTATTCACCGTGATGTGTGAAACTCCATTTCCGCGAGATCTTGCCCTTGTCACGATGATAAACAAGAATGCGATAGGTTAGACTGGGCTGGGCGCAGGAAGTAGCGGCGTGTGGCATCTATCGCAGAGGCTAAAACTATCAAACGTTTTTTTTTTATCAAGTAAAACAGTTATGAATGCAAAGAGAGTCTTCTAAGATGGGTCAACATGCAAGCGCGGATGACAAGAATTCCCGCAGTGCCTTAGGAGTAATTCGTCACGCCTTGTAAATTTATTTTTCGTATTTCCCTACCTGTCAACTCGAGCCGGGCGCATCCCCGACATTACGTAACACTGATTTAACACACCCACTCGCCTAATAGAGATAATTACACATACACGCTCACCATTAACTCAAAACGGAAAACAGAACACAACGCAAAACACACGAAAATCCAATCGAGAAAGAGAAATAATCACGAAAGCAGAATTCACATACCGATGACGCAATGCTCGATGAAAGTGTGACGTCATGGCTCCGGGCACATGTACCTCGCGTGGTGACGAAGACCGGGCAGGCGGGCACGCCGACGGGCAGGGATGGGCACGTGTGTGTGTGTGTGTGTGGGGGGGGGGGGGTATGACATGACGGGACCCGAATGAAATACCTAAGGGGAAATATCCTTCTTATTTCCAAAGGGGTTGTCACGATGTCCGTCTTTTCCCTGTCCATGTCTATTTTGGATTCTTATATCTGTTTTCTTTTGATTTTTTTTTGAGGAAGTGTCGATTGGGTGTGTGTGTGTGTGTGTGTGTGTGTGTGTGTGTGTGTGTGTGTGTGTGTGTGTCGTGTGGGTGTCGTGTGCGTGTGCGAGTCGTGTGGGTGTCGTGTGCGTGTGCGAGTCGTGTGGGTGTCGTGCGTGTGCGTGTGCGAGTCGTGTGCATGTGTGCGTGTCGTGTCGTGTCGTGTCGTGTGCGTGTGCGAGTCGTGTGCGTGCGTGTGCGAGTCGTGTGCATGTGTGTGTGTCGTGTCGTGTCGTGTCGTTTCGTGTGTGTGTGTGTGCGTGCGTGCGTGCGTGCGTGCGTACGTGCGTGTGTGTGTGTGTGTGTGTGTGTGTGTGTGTGTGTGTGTGTGTGTGTGTGTGTGTGCGTGGTGTGTATGTATGAATTTGTGTGTGTGTGTCTGTGTGTGTGTGTGTGTGTGTTAGTGTTTGTGTATGTGTTTGTATTTGTTTTTATAACATTTATAATTTAGTATCTGTTTCACTTTTATTTTCTCGTGTCTCATGTCTAACCAAAGACCAGTTTACCAAAATCGAGGTCTTCGGATAAATACAAAAGTCTCATGCTGTGCCCATTTCACTCTGAAAACTGGATATCTCACAAAAGCCGTTACGCTAAATTTAAACCTGTTAATGCAAGAAAGACTTATATAATTAAGACGAAAATTTAGACCACGACCTGTGACCTTCCCCCTCCCCCCTCAGATTTCTCCTTTGTAATGCCTGAGGTAAATGACCTCGCATAACCTTACAATACATCCACACTCGAACGAATCCAGGTTGCATTGTCAACTGGCAAGGTCATGACACGAAGTCCCCAAGACTCTGCGCTTTCACCCTCTCCTTTATTCTTGCCTTTCTTATCTGGTTTTCCTTCTTACATAATATTCGTTTTCCTCTTCCCACCCGCCCTCGACATCACACGGGGCCGGCGAGGCTGCCAAGACACGAAAAGGACGGAAATAAATTCATATATCAGGGAGATTGGAGTCTCGTAGGGCGTCTCTCTCTAAACCTGTACTGTCACTGTACTCTTCCGCGTCACCATAAGCTATCTTGTTATCATAATAAGCTTGTTTGTACTTTTGGTATCACGTTCCTGTGTTATATAATCTTTTTAGCATAACGCCTTCCCTAACTTTAGTCCACTAACATCGTGTTTCTTCACTATATTTTACAAACATGTTGTAAATCAACAGTCACCATATCAAGAAAGTCACCATTCTTAAGTTTCCTCTACGTCATAAACGAGCAAATTATAATGACAAAATTCTCGTTCCACTATACATTTCTAAACACATCATATTCGAC
>BOPN01001953.1:105000-112500 GCA_017312705.2 Penaeus japonicus
CCCCTCTCCCTCTCCCTCCTCCTCCTCCTCCTCCTCCCTCCCTCCCCTCCCTCCCTCCCTCCCTCCTGCCCCCTTCTCCACCACCTCACCCCCTCCAGCTCTATAACCACATCCCCAGTCCACCGTCCCATTTGTGTTACATATATGCTGTAAACCCCAGGGCATGTCGATCAGTCGCAGTTCAGGTTCATGAACCAATTATTCAACTACTCTACTGAGAAGAAAAATAAGAGGAATAATTGATTGAAACAATATCCAGGAATATATGTATGAATGGTGGGAACATGTATATAAGGCAAGTAAGTATATATAGAGATGTAAGTATGAGTAGGTATATATTCACCGGTGTTTCATTGATATGAGAGATGTATATGAAAGATATATATGAGAAGAGGAAAAAGAGAAAAAAGATAAAGAAAGAAAAAGATAAAGAGAAACCCAAGGTAAAAAAGGTTTACAAACAGATGAATACTGTGGTACTATGCAAGTATACACCAGGAGCATGATTCCACGAACTAAAGTCCAATATATGCCAACGTCAAAGTCATTAATGCAGAGAAGAGCACACTAGCAGTCCAGGATCTGAAACTTCAGTCTGATGCATGTGGATTCTGAGGTGGCTGGAAGCTGAGGTGAAAGCAACGCAAATGGTTGTTACTAAAAAGAAGAGGTAGAGTATATTGCTGTGAAGATGGAGAGGATAGTGTAGAGAAGCTGAGAGAAGGATAAGAAGATTTGCAGAGGATATAGAGAAGAGAGTGAACTAAGTAGAAAAGAGAGATGGAAAGAAGCAAGAGAGAGAAAGAGAAGAGAAAAAAAGAGAAGGAAAGAAATGAAAAAGAGAAGAAGAAGAGAAAGGTAGAAAGTCAGAGAGGGAGAGAGAGAGAGAAAAATAAGGGAGAAGGAGAGAAAAAGGAAAAAGAGAAGGAAAGAGAAGAGTTGAGAGAAGCAAGAGGAAAGAATGGAGACAGAGAAGAGGATAAGAAGAGAGAGGAAAAAATGAGAATGAAAGAAGGAGGAGGGAAAAGAAAGAGGAGAAGAGAGAATGGAGCAGGAAAAAAGAGGCAGCTGGACCAATAAGACCCCAGGGAGTGCCTGATCGCCGCCATCTGATGTGAGTCTGCTGCAAGGTCGAGTTGATCTCCCCACGCCCAAGATCTGACCTCATTGATGCTTTGCTGTTCTTCTCTTTCTGACTGCTTCCCGTCCAGTTCTGTTTGCAATTCCGGTTCGTACTCTGTTCTATTCTTGTCTTATGTCTTCTCTGTCTCGCTTGATCCCTCTCATCTCATCGATTACTCTCTCTCTCTCTCTCTCTCTGACTTCTCTCTCTCTCATCTCGCCTGTTCCCTTCATTCATTATTTCTCTCTCCATCCCATCGTTCTCTCTTCACCTCCTCTTTATCCTCTGTCTCTCACTTCTTCTGTCCCCCTTCTCTCCTTCGGATAGGGGGCCCGGACCGAAGGAACCAAGGGGTCCGGCCCATAAACAAGGTAATTGATAATGTGGATAGCGTTTATAAACTAGGGGTTTCAGTCCCACAAACGCAGATAACCGGATTGCTATATATGATATATATTCACCATATATTAGCTGATCACAGTAATAAAATTAAGTCATCACACACAAGAAGAAGTGTAGAAAACTAGTTGTTGGTAACTATGTGCTAATCATTCAAGTCAGGTGTTGATAGCACCAACGCGATTGTTCTATATTATAGATATGAGGTTCTATATAAATTATATATGATTCATTTATTTACTTTAATATCATATATAAGATTCTAAGGAGACTTTATTATTAATTCCCTCCTCCTCTTCCTCCTCCTCCTTCTTCCCTTCTTCTCTTTCATTTTCTTCTTCTTCTTCTTCTTCTTTTCCTCCTTCCCCTTTCCTTTTTCTTCTTCTTTCCTTTTTCTCTTCTTCTTCTTCCTTTCTTCCTTCTTCTTCTTCCTTCCCCTCTTCTTCTTCTTCTTCCCCTTCGCCCCACGTTATGGAGGATGAGCAGGTACCTACATTCATAAAATGTCGATGATACATTGTTCTACCCGCCCTCCTATTTCGTCATATTCACTGTATTATAATGCGCGTGTTCTGTGTGGACTGTTAAAGGTAGAGATTATTACACTGGTACACGGTTATATGCTGAGAAGGCTCGGCAAAGAAGGTGCCCGGTAAGAGGTCAAAGCTCAACCATACCTGAGTATAATATGACTGAAACAACCATACTTCCCCGAAAAGACAGAATATCATGAAATACATAAAGGGCACTACCCTTCCTGAATGGTTATGAAAAAAAGAAAGAGTAATGGAAGAAGAAAAAGACTGTACGCGATTGGTTTTTACTAGCATTTTTTCCCTGTTCAATCCCATGGTACTATCTGTACGTTGTTCGTTGTAATCTTACTGCAATGCGAGCTTCCGTTGTGCGAATATTAGGCTGAGGTCCAGAATCGAACCATGCATAATTGTCGACAGAGGATTCTGGAAAATAGGAGTAAGAAACGATTTGATATCTGCCTGGTTAAAGTAACAGTTTGATTTGCAGTAGTCTAATTTCAAAGAAAGCCATGCTTTCAACGATCTGTAATGGAAACTTCTATACAAATGGAGGAAGTGACTTCAAAAATGACTTCTGATTATTCATCATTTTAAGAAGATCTGGAGAGTTATGGTGTATTTTATGCTCAATATATCATGTAATTATAATTTATTGCAACTGTTCATATATGGTTAATGTTTTATCATGGTCTCTCCAGTTCTATATATTCTCGTTATTATAAGGGATGTTTTTTTTTTTTTTGTTTTAATCAGACATCTCTCCTCTGTCTTTCTTTTTCACTGTCTTCTGTCTGTGTCTGTAACTGCTCTCTGGTTCTCTTCCTCCTTCCTTCCTCCGTTCACTCAGCCTCTGTCTGTTTCACCAGTCTTCTTCTTCTCTTCGTTTCTTCATCTTCTTCTTCGAGAGATCTTCTCTTTCCTTCTTCTTCTTCTTCCCTCTTCCTCCTTCTCTTATTTCGCTCCTTCTCTCCTCCTCTCTTCCTTCCTCCTTTTCCTTTCCATTCCCCCTTCCTTTCCCCCCTCCTCCTCGGGTTCGAAAAAGAGAAAGATAACCATCTCGGTGCCGGTATCCCTTTCCGACCCCGCCCTTCCCGGACTCCTCCTTCCTCCAGCCCCCCGCTACCCGCCGAAAGGAGCGCCGGCGGGACTCCGGGCGCCGTCCCGATGGACCCCGCAGGGAGCTTGCCCGGTCACCCGGTGCTCGAGAGTCGCTGCCGACCATCCGAAGCGTCGGTCCTCCGCCCGACCGCCGATACAACGCGCTATAGGCTGCAGCGCGACTCGCCCCGCTGCGGTCGTTCCTACCCGCGGGGAGTGTGGAGGATGGGGGTATATGGGGGTAAACGCCACTACATTGAAGGTTATTATTACGCCACGCCCGTGTACCGTTGCTATACTTTAATGATGATACCTATATTGGGCCGTGGAAAACATAATATGATAATATGATAATGATACTGATAACCCGACCAACAGATCGATATCATGAGCACCCATGGAGGCCTGTAGCTGATAATATAACAATAAAAATAAAGAGTAATTTTATAACGATGATGTTAGGTGAAGGTGAAGACCACTGCTTATCATCGTTTCAGTGAAATATTTCATTGAGCGCCACCAGCAGTCATTATGTCCAGCACCATATCTTCCGCCTTCTTGCAGATATTGTTTTGCAGCCAGCGATTGGGCCTTAAGCGCAGCGCTCAGATCTGGTCGGAGTTTGTTGCCGTGACGATTTTTCCAGCTTCCTGATTGGTTTGACTCCGCTTTGGGTAACACGCAAACCCCGCAGGCGAGCGCCGTCAAGAGTTTCGTCCCGATACGCAGGCGTTGCTGGCGTTGAGGGTGCGTCGTTTTCCAGCCACTGAAAACGCGCGATTCGAACCCAAGCGTTGAGCGGCAGAACGTTTTGGTCCGTATGATGCGTTACTAGCTTTATTAATCTTGTTTGAAGTTTTGTGTGTAAGTCGAACCGGCAAGAGTGCATGACCTGTTTTAAACCGGCATGAGCAAAAAGTTTAGCTGACGATCCTTCGTTTAGGTTTCCAGGTAGAGTCGAACCGCGTGGAGTGGAGACTTCAGCCAAACCTGTAAGCGAGTGGCGCGTCGGTCGTTTGTTTATCTTATTGAGGCCTGCGTATCGAACCCTAGCACGAGCGGCAGACTGTTTAAACCGTGGTTACGGCGCGTTTCAGCCTGGTCATGACCCCGCCGAGGCTCTGTAGGAGCCTGAACCTCAGTGTTGCTGTAGGACCGCCGGCGTCCATGGATAAACGCGGTTTAGCTGCAGACGACCCAGCGCTTCATTTTGTGTATCGAACCAGCAAAGAGTGGAGACTGCTTAACCAGGCGAAGGGAGCGTTACTCGTCGACCTGTTGCTCGTGTGTAGTCGAATCCCATGCGAGCGGCAGCACTTCTGTTTGCAGTCCAGGCGTGTTGGCGCGGTTTGCTGACGATCCTTGTTTGTCGGAAGTCGTCCCGCGATGGAGACCGCCAAACCAGGCGATGGAAAGCACTTCTGTTTACTGGCTTTCGCACAGGTTGTGTAAAGTCGCTGATACCATCAAGTTCAAAATCCGTCAGGTTTGTCAATGATCCTGTTGTTACAACCCGTTGTTTGGATTTTGCTGATTCGACCTGATTGCTGTCAGTCGCAACTGCCTGACGGATACCATTCACTCGTTATGGTCATCTCGTCATTGAACTTATCATATACAGGCTTCAGATTTTATTAACATATCTTCGAACATCAACTTGTGGTGTTTAAATTCTTCCTGCTATAGCACAGCCGATCAACTCCCGAAAATCTTATCCGTTATTCAACGAAGAACCCAGTATGTGCAGCCTTCCATCCATCCATAACGACGCAACAACATGATTCAGACTGTTAGTGACTATCGTGCAGCCGCACAGCGATGCAGATCTGGATGGAAGTTATCTCGCATATCCGTAGCAGCATCGGAAGCCCATCAGGCGTTTACGGCACCTTCGAAAAGTGAATCAAACTATATTGGGTACCTGTAATTCCAGATTTATCTCATAAGAGTCCTTCTATCTTATGTTCTTTTATTATCTTAAATATCTCTTCTGATTATTAAAAAGATATTTTATGATATCTCAAAATTGATCTGGTTATTCTTAAAGTAACTGAAATATCTTTGTTTTATTTGTCACTTAGAGAGTATGTTTACATTATCACCTATTAAACTTACCCGTTGAAAGATATATAACGAAACTTGAACTGACCTGCTGTCTTTGACCTACAAAACCACATCTGACATTAAATACCACCTTAACAAAAAATGAATAGTTATTATATATATATATATATATATATATATATATATATATATATATATATATATTATGTATATATATATGAATTTATATATTATATATATATATATATATATTATATAAATATTATATATATATATATATTATATTATATATATATGTATATATATATATATATATATATATATATATATATATATATATATATATATATATATATATATATTATATTATATTTATATATTTTATTATTATTATATATTATTATATAAATTAATATAATATATATTTATATGTATATATATTATATATTATATATTATATATTTATATGTTATATAATGTATATATTATATTATATTATATTATATATGTTATATATTTATATATGTTTATTATATATATATTTATATATTGTTATATTATATATTATATTTATATTATATATGCTATATATGAAAGATATATTATGAGTATTGGATTTATTATTATTTTATTATTATTATTATTATTGTTATTATATATATATATATATATATATCTATATATTTATATATTGAAAGAGAGATATATATATATATCAAAAATGTTATATTATTGAAAATAAATCCAACACCTAATAAAAATAACTGATCAACAGTATTGATCTTGAAAAATCCATCCAGCCTATGACTAGAGATATTGTCAGATGACCTTGTGAAGGTTTATATGCCCCCTATCCTCCGGGAACTACTGAATGGGACCAATTAGCCCCTGTGGAACCTGCTCAACCCAAAACCTACCATCCCGCAGGTTCGCTTGATCCGGACTGCTTTAATGAGTAATGAAGTTTGTTGAACCGATATAACCAGAACCCGATTCATGTCCCTGCAGGTAGGGACCTTTTCACCAAATGACCTGTATTTTCCTTATGTTATTCCTGATCTCTGCCTTTGTGGGTTTTGGTTATCTTATTTCTTCCTTTTCCCGACAGAAAACCGTCGGTCTGCACCCTCTGGTTGAGGGTGAACCAGTCACATGAAAACCCATAAATCTTGATAAACTTTAGGTGTTATTTAAAGCAAATAGTGAAGAAATCAAAGAGGAACTGACTCAGAAGAGAGTCAGAAGCTAATATAAGCTCATCCAGAACTGCTGGACCATAGATAAATTTGTTTAAAATAGTACCTTTTACTTTCGTTTTTTAAAATAAATTCCATATATTCGTTGTAACCTACATGGTTTTTAAATTTGAGGTTCCCTTTTTCAGAGCAAGACCATCAGAGAGTTTGATCTAGGATTGCCCAGTTTGGATTCCGCGATGGAGGAATACTATAGGACTGCCTGCCTTCATGATAAGCTAGACAACATCAAGGTGCTCAGCAGCTCCCCCTGCAGCAGATGACCCTTTCCAGCCCATGGAAGGTTAATTGGCTAATATCAGGAGACCATAATCTTGAATTAAGCTAACTATGCAGAGAGATAAATCAAGATGTTTAATAATTTGAAATAACCAAGAAGATTTAGAAAATCTGCATGAAAAATAGTCCAATATCATAGAAACATTTTTTCTGGGCAGGTATCCCAGTGGAAGCGGCAAACAAGTCATGGGGAGTCATGTGGCTATCGTAGTGACTGCCTCGAGGAGGACATATTGGCTTCATGGAGGGGATGTTCCCGACAAACACCTACTACAGCGACCGCCTCTATGGACAACTGGTGAAGGGAATATTCTCCAACTAAAGCCATGAAGAAAATCAAGAAGGAAGCCGACGACCATGCCAGACAGTGCAACAGTGAAGCTATAGGTGCAGAATCATAGGGTGTTTTTTTTTTTTTTTTTTTTTTTTTTAATTATTGAGGATGATCAATGATGAACAAAGCTTTCTAAGATTTTATTTATTGTGTCTATTTTTCTCTCTTTGGTTGTATACTTTGTGGTCTTTCTTTTTAAAATTATTTAAATTTGTCTGGATATCTTTGCTATGTTATTTATTACAGATTTGTGGTTTCATTTTATAGAATATTTGTTGATGTTTATATGCAATTTAGTGGCCTTCAGAAAATTTTGTTAGTGTGATGGGTACAAAATTTTGTTAATGATGCACAATTTATATAAGTCTCATGCACAATTAGGATAACTTACAAACTACCTTTATGCTG
>BOPN01001953.1:127500-142500 GCA_017312705.2 Penaeus japonicus
CCTCCAAACCCTGTGCCAACACTTTCAACACTCCCTCATCTCCCCTTGCAACAATACCCCTCCAAACCCTGTGCCAACACCCTCCAACACTCTCATCTCCACCTGGGTAATTCTCCAAACCCTCAGCCACACTTGCAACACCCCCTCATCTCCCCCTTGCAACAATTCCTTTGAACCCCAGCCAACACTTGCAACACCCCCTCTATCTCCCCCTGCAACAATTCCTTTGAACCCTGTGCCAACACTTTCAACACTCCCTCATCTCCCCTTGCAACAATTCCTCCAAACCCAGCCAGCCACTTGCAACACTCCCTCATCTCCATCATAATTCCTCCAAACCCTGTGCCAACACTTGCAACACTCCCTCATCTCCACTTGCAACAATTCCTCCAAACCCTGTGCCAACACTTGCAACACCCCCTCATCTCCCCTTGCAACAACTTCCAAACCCTGTGCCAACACCTCTGCAACACTCCCTCATCTGCCCTTGCAACAATTCCTCCAAACCCTGTGCCAACACTTCCAACACTCCCTCATCTCCACTTGCAAATAATTCCTCCAAACCCCAGCTAACACTTGCAACACCCCCTCATCTCCCCTTGCAACAATTCCTCCAAACCCCAGCCAACACTTGCAACATCCCCTCATCTCCCCTTGCAACAATTCCTTTGAACCCTGTGCCAACACTTTCAACACTCCCCCCATCTCCCCCTTGCAACAATTCCTCCAAACCCCAGCTAACACTTGCAACACTCTCATCTCCACTTGCACACCTTTGAACCCTGTGCCAACACTTGCAACACTCCCTCATCTGCCCTTGCAACAATTCCTCCAAACCCTGTGCCAACACTTCCAACACTCCCTCATCTCCCTTAACAATTCCTCCAAACCCTGTGCAAAGCAACACTTTCAACACTCCCTCATCTCCCCTTAAATAATTCTCCAAACCTGTGCCAACACTTGCAACACTCCCTCATCTCCACTTGCAATAATTCCTTTGAACCCTGTGCCAACACTTTCAACACTCCCTCATCTCCCCTTGCAACAATTCCTCCAAACCCTGTGCCAACACTTGCAACACTCCCTCATCTCCACTTGCAATAATTCCTTTGAACCCTGTGCCAACACTTTCAACACTCCCTCATCTCCCCTTGCAACAAGTTCCTCCAAAACCCAGCCAACACTCTGCAACACACTCTCATCTTCCCTTGCAACAATCTCCTCCAAAACCCTGTGGCAACACTCCCAACACTCCCTCATCTTCCCTTGCAAACAATTCCTCCAAACCCCAGCAACACCTTCCGACACCCTCATCTCCCTTGCAACACCCCTCCAAACCCTGTGCCAACACTGCAACACCCCCTCATCTCCCTAAATAATTCCTCCAAACCCTGTAAAGCAACACTTGCAACACTCCCTCATCTTCCCTTGCAACAATTCCTCCAAACCCTGTGCAACACTTGCAACACTCCCTCATCTCCCCTTGCAACAATTCCTTCAAACCCTGTGCCAACACTTGCAACACTCCCTCATCTCCCCTTGCAACAATTCCTTCAAACCCTGTGCCAACACTCCCTCATCTCCCCTTGCAACAATTCCTCCAAACCCTGTGCCAACACTTGCAACACTCCCTCATCTCCCCTTGCAACAATTCCTCCAAACCCTGTGCCAACACTCCCTCATCTCCCCTTGCAACAATTCCTCCAAACCCTGTGCCAACACTTGCAACACTCCCTCATCTCCCCTTGCAACAAAGTCTCAACCCTTTCCCCCCGAGGCCTCGACTCCATGACGTGGACTTGGATTCACAAGAAGATCGTCAACGACATGTGCTCCGTGACCTTCACCGTGAGGTCGTCGGACGCCCTGCGTTTAAAACTTGGCAGTTACGAAGACTGGCGCGCTGCCATCACTAACTATTACTTCAGTGAGTGCCAGTGTTTGGTTCCAGTTTGATTTTTCTTTTTGTTTTTTCCTTTCTGGTAGTTTTGTTTGGTTTGGTTTTATTTGCTTTTATTTTGTTTTGTTTGGTCTTGTTTGATTTTATTTCGGCTTGTTTTGTTTTGTCTTGTTTATTTTTTTTTCATTTTTTTTATAATACAGCTTTTTTAGTGTAGTGTCAATTATCTTTACTGTCAGATCTATTTTCTTGTCTGCTAATGCAACCTGTTCATCTCTCTTTAGTTCAGTTTTTTTTTTCCTTGTTGGTAATATAGTTATATAGTTGTTCGTGTCTTTATCCAAATGCTATGTTGTTTTTTTCCTGTCTCTTTGGACTCAATTTTATTTTCCTCTCTGCTAATGTGACCTGATTTGTTTAGTTGCTAATTTCGTTTCCCTTTTTGGCAATGGAATTTCTCTCCTTTGGTGTTAAGTTTTGTTTTTCATTTAGTTCCAATTTCCTATTCTTCATTTTTTTACCCAATTTTGCTATTTTTAATTTGGCTAAGCGAATTTTTCCCTCTGTTTGGTCCGTTTCCATTCCTTTCAGACAATCTGATTTCTCTTTTTTTCCGTTTCAATTTTGTGTTCTTTTCCAACCATGTAATTCGCTTTAATTCCAGCTTGCTTTCTTTTCTGGTAATGTCATTTCTTTTTCATTTTATGAGGTTTGGTGTCATATGCTGTTTCCTGCTATGTTGTTTTTCGTCGTAAGCAGGAATCAACATACTTTTTTTTCTTCTTCATATTTTGCATGTTTTAGCTCATTGTATATATGTAGTGAAATGATTGAGATAAATTGTTTGAATATATAACTATAACATATATATCTATGAGAATACATAGCTATACCATATGTATCCATAAGTAGGTTTTATATGTGTGTGAGTATGTGTATGTGTTATTCTAGGCTCAAAGAAATGTAGGTTTCCATACTATCTAGTGGCATTAAACATAATCTAATATCTATAGCCCATACCCCTTACATGATGATAACAAAATCAAGCTCTAATGCTAACATTTTCCCCTGTTGCAAAACCCACGATTGCAGTTCTGGGTGGCTGGAGCAACACACAGTCTATACTGAAAAATCGCGGAACCCAGGTAGTGACAGCCTCAACGCCTCAGCTGATGACTAACGATTTTCAAAATTTTACCCTTCACTGGTGCAATGGCCAAATCAGGTACGAATAGCAATGCCTCATGAATGATTTCTGCCGTGGGAACATGCGCCATGAAACAAGATCTATATCTATACCTATGTCAAAGTGTGATCTAATTCTGATAGTAAAAATGATCACATGAACCTGAAACTACCAATCCACGTGTACAACTAACTGCAATCTAGATATGCAATATAATATCAATCAACCGGGATCTAAATCCACTTCATTCTTGCTAATATCTGCATATAAGAATTGATCTCTCATACACAATTCCAGGGTGCGCTTACAAGGCGGAAACGACTTCATTTCCTGGGACGACCCTTCTCCCTTCGTAGTCAGAACCATTGGCTTCCACATACCATCGCATGACAACTCTCACCTGTTCTTCCCGCATAACCTCGTCGACCCTTATTTTCCCACCAGTGTTGAGACCGGGAGTTAGTGCTTGTTCTAATGTTATGGCTCAAGTTGCTG
This sequence comes from Penaeus japonicus, assembly GCA_017312705.2. NCBI lineage: Eukaryota > Metazoa > Arthropoda > Malacostraca > Decapoda > Penaeidae > Penaeus > Penaeus japonicus. The sequence continues at coordinate 131,082 of BOPN01001953.1, forward strand.
AGTCTCTTCAATAAGCATTGTTTTATTTCCATATTCAAGCGTTGAAGTGTTTTGTTTATGGATGGGTGGGTGCTTCATGCTCAGGGCACTGAGGAGTATTGGTGATCCAGTATAGTGTTTATGTTAAGTGCTTGCATGCCTTCTCGCTTACAGCTATCATGGCTGGCTGCCTGCTGAAATAATGGTACCTCCCCTGACAGCACAAAACCTCTCCATTATCAAGACTTCTGCAATGCCTCCTCGTGGCCAACGGTCAATCCTGGACACCTTAGGACCTTGGTAAAACGTACGGGATTTCTAAAGTAGCAGGTGTCCCTGAGGTGTTAAGCTTGTAGTCACTCCCAGGCTTAGTAGTAACTCAACCCCCTTGAGTCAATGGTTGACTTTGGGGAGGCAGTCCTTGCCAGTCTGTCTTCCCGAGAGACTGACCGGCATCAAGCTAAAAACGTGGATATGCTAGGGGATGCAGGAGTCAACTCCATTCCTATGTGATGATAAGATAAGCAGGCTACAGGCCCTTCAGGGAGGATGACAACTGGGCCATGGTCGGGTGGCCAGAAACCAAGTAAAGCCCTCAGGAACCCTGCATGGGGCGAGGCTTGGATGAGTGGCAGAAGTGGCACCCTTCCCGAGTTTAAACCACGGGCTGTCCAGGGATTGATGGTAGGAGTTTGTCACAATATTTTGTATGGTCGTCGTGGGTTAGTGTTACACTCTCGGGCTTATACCAGAGAGCGGTGGAGATTCGGAATATATACATCTATAATAATGTGTCTTTGCATTATTCCATCAGTAAATCGAGAATATTCGTGACCGATGTCCGTTATATCACCGACTTGCATGCAACGGTCCGGTTTCTTTGTTATCATGTATTGTATTCCAGCCATGACGTTTGATTAATGAATGGATGGTAGTATTTCACCCTAAAATTTCACTCTATTCTTTCATTTATCTAGTGATTTTTATACTTTCGTGTGATTAATAAACTTGAATAGATGATTACGTGATTTTTATTTATCAGTTATACAGAAATAGGATTACGGAAAATGTAGATTTTTAGTAGTAGGATTGAATGATATATCTCGAGGGTATGCAGTATTTTAATTCGTAAAGAAGAAAAACTAAGTAAAAAAAAAAAAAAAATACGATGTAGGAAAGAAGTGTGACTTTTCCAATATATCCCACAGGGGTGCGTAGTACTTAAAAAAATAGTGAATAAACTTATAGTCAACGATATACACCGATTTTTTTTTTTTTTTCTAAAGAAAATTCTAGCCTTGGGTATCTTTTTGATGTCGAAATTGAAATTACTATTTGTTCGGTATGACTAGTGGAATCTTACAACATCATCCTTCTACTTCACGTCATGTTGGCCAAACTATTCACCACATGAATTAACTTGAGCAGTTATGACGTCATTTGAGGGACGGCTCGCGTGGCCAGAGCCATCTAGCGGCCGCCACCTCGCCTAGGAAAGTGACACTGGCAGTTCCGAGACCCAGGGCCGCCAGCATCAGAGGGCCCTGAAGGTGGACGATCGTCAGGGCTTTGGGAGAGTTTCCGCTCGGTTCCGGTGCCTTCTCGATGTCTGCTTCGCCCTCCTGCTTGCGGTTCTCCTGCAGGATCCTCTTCTGCCTCTCCCGGCCTTCCTTCCTGGCTTCCTCCATCAGGTCTTCACTCCACTTCTCGTACAGGCCGGCCTTGAGGGGGAGAAAGGAGGCTTGATGTCTGTCTCTCTCTCTCTCTCTCTCTCTCTCTCTCTCTCTCTCTCTCTCTCTCTCTCTCTCTCTCTCTCTGTCTCTCTCTCTCTCTCTGCTTTGTACCTATCCCTCTTTCCCTTTCTCTCTATCTCCTCTCCCTCACCTGACATATAGATATATGGATAGATAGATAGACAGGTAGAAGAACATCCCCCTCCCTCTCACCTCCTTAATGGCCATGATGCATCGGTCGAGTTGCTGCTTGTACGGGGCGTCGTGCGGGATCGGCCAGGCGGAGAGGCCGGGGAAGACGCTCTCCCGCCCGAAGTACAGCCGCGTCGAGCCGTCCGCCTCCGTGAACTCCTCGGCCACCACCAGCTCGAGGTACCTCCGGGCTTGTATGTGTGCTTGCCTGGTAGGAAGAGACGGAGGAATTAGGTGGTTGTTTCTGGTACGTGGTTGGGGAAGTCCTTGCGTGGATTGCTACCAGCTCCAGGTACCTCCTGGCTTGTATGTGTGCTTGCCTGGTAGGAAGACACGGAGGAATTAGGTGGTTGTTTCTGGTACGTGGTTGGGGCTGAACTCCTTGCGTGGATTGCTACCAGCTCGAGGTACCTTCTGGCTTGTATGTGCGCCTGTCTGGTAGGAAGATATTAGGAGGCATTAGGTGGTTGTTTCTGGTACGTGGTTGGGGCTGAACTCCTTGCGTGGATTGCTACCAGCTCGAGGTACCTTCTGGCTTGTATGTGTGCCTGTCTGGTAGGAAGACACAGAGGGATTAGGTGGTTGTTTTTGGTACGTGGTTGAGAAGTCCTTGTGTGGACTGTTACCAGCTCGAGCTACCTCCTGGCTTGTATTTGCGCCTGTCTGGTAGGAACACATTAGGTGGTTGTTTTTGTCAAGCCACCCGCCTCCGTGAACTTATCGGCTTCCGCTAATTCCAGGTATCTTTTGGCTTTTGCGTTTGCCAGTCTAGTAGGTACCGTAGATTATATGGCTGTTTTTGGCACATGGATGGAGTTGAATAGAGAGAATGCGTGAAAGAAATATGGTTTACCATGTGTGAAAGGAGTGACACTTACAGCCGTATTCAATGTCTAGTCTAGTAGGTACCGTAGATTATATGGCTGTTTTTGGCACATGGATGGAGTTGAATAGAGAGAATGCGTGAAAGAAATATGGTTTACCATGTGTGAAAGGAGTGACACTTACAGCCGTATTTGGTATTCTAGAAGCGCATGTTCGTGTCAAAAGCGTGGCAAAAGCGTGGCAAAGTCGTGAAAAGTATTGAAACAATCGTGGAAACGTGGGTAGACTTATCACGATAGTTATACGGGCGATAAAAATCATATTTTTACTGTACTCTTTCTTACCAATACTTCATATGAGCATACTACGTTTGGATAGTAATATCTATATTGGATATATTAGACATCATTTTCCTAGACTTGGATTACAAACCCTTTTAGTACAACATGGATTCTTGGCTGATTTTCAGTTTGTTTACCTTTTGGCGGACTTTTCGAAGGAGAGTGAAGTTAAATGAATGGTAAAAGTAGTCAGGAACGTAAAGTTAAAGTATATAATTATATGCAATATGTATACATTAAATCTATATGTATGCTATATTAAAGATACGCATATATGTACTGTTTATACACACATAAAATAAGGAAGATCTATACATAAACACACGATCCCTCTCATCCTGTTTGTTTTGATCAAGTGTAGAGTGAATTGCCATTTATCTGAAACATGTTAACTTTGGAACGGTTGGTAAACCTGAAGTAGCTGACACAGACGTGCCAGCTTTTGCGTCCTAGAATACCACCTTCGTAACATGAACACGACATGGACATGACATGGCCACGATACGCAGAAAACGTCCTAGAATACGGCTGATAAATTTATTTATTTATACACACACACACACACACACACACACACACACACACGCACATACACGCACATACACACACACATATATATGTATATATATATGTATATATATATATACATACACACACACACACACATATATATATATATATATATATATATATATATATATATATATATATATATATATATATATAAATAAATAAATATACATATATATATATATATATATATATATATATATATATATATATATATATATATATATATATATATATATATGTATATGTATATTTATATATATATATATATATATATATATATATATATATATATATATGTATATATATATATAAGTATATATATAAGTATATGAATATAAATAAATACATATAAATAAATAATAAACACTTAAATAAATATAAATGGATATATATGCATATAAATTAATTAATATATACATGTATGTATATATATATATATATATATATATATATATATATATATATATATATATATATATATATATACATATATATATATATATATATATATATATATATATATATATATATGTGTGTGTGTGTGTGTGTGTGTATGTGTGTGTGTGTGTGTGTGCGTGTGTGTGTGTATGTGTGTGTGTGTATGCGTGTGCATATCTTTATCTGTATCGATCTATTCATTCATACATGCATACATACATACATACATATATTTATATATGTGTATATATATACATACATACATATATATATATATATATATATATATATATATATATATATATATATATATATATATATAAACATATATATTGCATATATATCAGTGCAGTCGCGAGAAGACAACGCACAGAATATCCACCTGTTTTCGCTGGCCTGTTGGAGACCATCTTGAGCCGAGGGAACAATGTCCATGATGCGAGCGAGAGCGCGAAACGCCTCCGAGTCTGACTGCTTGTAGAAGTCGCGGAACTGAGCGCCGTAGGGGGGCATTGTCACCCTGGAGGGGGAGGGGGGTGTAGCATGAGATTAACGTACAAAAGATCTAAAATCATATTTACTTCATATCCAAACCACAAAATCGAAATTATCATCAATGAATTGAGTCTCAGTTAGATAAATGACTGAATGTGAAGATAAACATATGGATGGATAAATTAATATATATATATATATATATATATATATATATATATATATATATATATATGAATAAATAAAAGGATGAATAGATAAATAGGTAGATAAATAAATGAATCAGCACGATTGTTAACTACAATTCAATAATACCTAATCTGAATATATATCAAATCACCTCTTCACAGCCAACACAAGTTCCTGCAGCGTCTCTGGGCGCGGGGGGTAGTTGGGCAGCGTGAGGGCGGCGGTGAGGTTGCCCCTGTAGGCGGTGCCCAAGATGAAGGCAAAAATCAGCCACGCCCCCAGTAGCAGACGGGCGGCGATGCTCTGCGAGTGCAGCTGGTCTAGGTTCTGCCCCAAGAGGGTTCCTATGACAGCAATCGCTACGCCCGTGTTTCCGCCCACACCACGCCCTTCCATGCGGCCCATCTGTTGCGAGAAAATGTAATGACTTATGGTGATACCGGGTGACTGATTTTTTTTGTTATTGTTATGGTGATAACAGGTAATAATGACTATACTCGTATGACATTATTGAACAGGGGGACTTCAATGGGAATATGGCTTTTATTGACGAATGGATACAACTGACTAAGTTATGATTCACTGGGAAACGTAACATGTTAACAACCCGTTTCGTGTACAGCACCGAAAGTTCGTAGAAAAAAGACTAACTCAAAGACCGCTATCCTCCACTCGACATCACAAAGACCCTTCACAAATTGACAAAGACAAACAAACCATCGAGAAAGTAGGAGGCATAATGAGAAGCACAGCCAAGGCGGAGAGCCAGACCAGGGTGCTGAGAGGGTAGTAGAGACTCTGCCACTGAGGCTTCAGCACCGGCTTGGTCATGCAGAAGGCCGGGGAGGCGAACTCGTAGGCGTAAGTGTAGTCGTAGGACTCGAGGCGCCCGGGAAGCACCGCGTAGATTATGGGCGCCATGAAGGACACGCGCTCCTCCACGCGCTGCGTCACCTGGGAATTGCGCAACGGCAGCTTAGTGCACCGGCGTCTGAATCGAAACCAAAGTGTCCGAGATGCGTTCAGCGTAATTTATTCGGGACGTAATTTTTTTTTTTTTTTTTTTATGTTAGTGAATCCTAGAGATGCGAGATATTGGAAATATAAAAAAGAATGTTTTATTCCATTGATGGAGTGTTAATATTGTAAGCCATTACGGTACAGCTATGTAACTATTACAGTTCATGGATTGAAAACAAACATTGCTGATATAAATATCATAATATTGCTCAATACTACTCACCACTTCAAGGATTGATTAGTTAAAAGTATATATATATTTTCAATGGTAGTGTAGCTGAGAGGACCGCTTTGTGCGTGGGTATGAAGCCAGACTTTGAGCAGCTGGTGAGAACAAAACACCAACCCTTTAGCTTTTCTTTTGCTTTCCATATCTTTTCATAAACATTAACTTTCAGTGTTAATTTTCCGAACATGGTAATTTTCCCTCTGTCTTTCCTTTTATCTTTGGAACAGATCTTTCGCGCGCGCGCGTTGTGTGTGTGTGTGTGTGTGTGTGTGTGTGTGTGTGTGTGTGTGTGTGTGTGTGTGTGTGTGTGTGTGTGTGTGTGTGTGTGTGTGTGTGTGTGTGTATGTGTATGTGTGTGTGTATGTGTGTGTGTGTTCGTGTGTGTAGTGTGTGCGTGTGTGTATGTGTGTGTGTATGTGTGTGTGTGTGTTCGTGTGTGTAGTGTGTGTGTGTGTGTGTGTGTGTGTATGTGTGTGTTCGTGTGTGTAGTGTGTGTGTGTGTGTGTGTGTATATGTGTGTGTGTGTGTTCGTGTGTGTAGTGTGTGTGTGTGTGTGGATGTGTTTGTGTGTGTGTGTGTGTGTGCGCGCGCGTGCGTGTGCATGTGTGTGTGTTACTAAATGCATGCGGTCTCTCTCAATAAAAATAATGACCCGGGGAAAGCATTAAAATAACAAATTGGAAGCCTGGCCCTTACCTCCCCCCAGTTGGCGGTCGGCAGGACGTTGATGGAGAAGTTGAGCGCCTCGGAGATGGTGTGCAACATGAGGAAGTCGGTGCCGGAGTAGCTCGTGAGGGGGGGTCCGCCCCCGGCCCCATCCTCCCCCTCCTCGACGGTCCAGTAGGGGGCGAAGGGCAGGGCGGTCACGTTGACGGGGGCGCCGTGGAAGCTGTGGAGGCGGCCATGTGTGGATCAGGCGGTGGACGTGTGTGTCGACGTGAGATTTTTCAGGTATGGTTAATATGTCTCTCTCTCTCTCTCTCTCTCTCTCTCTCCTTTCTTTCTCTCTCCTTTCTCTCTCTATCTATCTATCTATCTATTTCTTGCTCTTACTCTATCTATCTTTCTATCTAGCTCTAGCTCTATCTCCCACTCTGCACGTACTTCAGATACTTCTGTGGAAAGAGCGACGCGCCAGCCTGCAGCAGGATGCCTTGCTTCTGCGTCCACGTGCCCAGCCTCTCCAACTTGCCTCCAGAAACACTATACGGCAAATACGAGTATAAACTGCCTCTGTGTGTACAACAAAAACGTGGTATTATCTTTATGATTATTGATTGGTGTCTTAATTGATATTCTCGTTGTTTCTTTCTGAGATTGTGTATTATTAGTAAAAAAAAAAAAAAAAATTAGTAACATAATTTTTTTAAGGTGGTACTTCGTTCCAATTTACTATAAATTGCAGCATTATCATCACTATCATTGTCATTATTATTTTTACTATTTTCATCACCATAATCATCAATATCATTATCATTATTACATTGACTATTGTCACCATTATCATGATTACTCTTATTATATAAAGACTGTTACAATTATCCTTTTTCCTTTATTAATTTTCATATTACCTTTCTTCTCCACCATCCGCAGCGTTGCCAAGATTGAGCACGAGCGCATTCATCATAACGAACGTCCAGTGCTTGGCCAGGAGGTCGTACAGGTCGGACTTAGAGAGGCGAGTCACGACCAACAGCCTCGTCTGCCACACCAGGAGTCGTCCTCGTACCGACCAACGCGCGAAGGCAGCCAGGAATTCGGGGTCGTCGCTCACCACCAGTACCTGGACGACCCACGACCGCTGCCGGACCTGTAGGGAGAGGATTCGTGTGTATGTGATGGGCGTAAGAGGCGAGCTGAGTAAAGGGGTTAATGTGGTAGGAGTTTCCCTCCCTTGGTTGAAGAAAAAAGGAAAGAAATGAAGGGAGAAGCATGTGTTGTCTGTTATTTTTGTTTACATGAGAGAGAGAGAGACAGAGAGAGAGTGTAAGGCACTGGTATTGAATATTATGTGACCTAAGACATTGATTTTATATTTCTACTTAATTCAATGTATATTGTTGGCAGTCTATTTTGACCTGACATGTCCTGTTTCCTGTGTTCATTTCCGCCTCGAAACTCCAGCTTGTCTAGCAGCTGTATTTGCTAACGGAAGGCCTGAGGCATAGAAAGTGACTCAGGATTTGTACTTATGAAAGATCAGGTCAGACAGCTCTGACCTCCGGCCTTTGGCCAGAGCTAAGTGTATTAACAAAGTCAACAATAAAGACCATAACATGTGAACATCTGTCTGTTTATCCACCGAATCATAACAACTGGTGCGAATGGGTAACAACTGCTGGAGAGGTTGGTTACAACTGTTGGCAGTGGTGGGTTACAACTGGTGGCAGCAGTGGGATTACAACTGGTGGCTGCAAGTGGGTTACAACTGGTGGCAGCGGTGGGATACAAAGAGAGAGAGAGAGAGATAAAGAGAAAGAGAGAGAGTGAGAGAGAAAGAGTATAAGCAATAAGAGATTATAAGTGTCATTATCAATTAATTAGTATCATGTCCTATAAACAAGTTAAGTAATGTCCTTCCTATCAAACTCTCTTGGGCATCATTAGGCCACATCAATCAGATATTTGTGATTGAAAGTCAAGTGTCAGATGTGATTTTAGTTATTTGGCATTTGAATATTATTATTGTATCATATCGGACCAAGTAACTGTCATCCTGGATTAATTCAATTTATATTATATAATATAATATCAAACTTTATAATGTCCATTACTTTGATATGTGCGATATGATATATACAAATTATACAATGGTGATAGGTTAATTGCATTACTTGTAGCATTTGAAGTATTTGTTGGAAGAAGTCTTACAGTAAATTCAATGTATATAACGAAGTTCAACGATGTTCACGATATTATCAACACTAATTTAATCAGTGTCAATCAATATGTCCAATAGGGTTGCAGGTTGGGTGATATTTGTACACATGGGGCAAAATTATGCGTCCCATTCACAGCTGTGTATGTGGGTGTTTATGTGAGTGTGCTTGTATTTATGAAGGAAATTAGATTTCTAATAATTGTTTTATTAGAAAAATGTTCTAGCAGCCTTGTGCATTTGTTCTATTTGCATGAGAGATACAAGATATCTGTTGATATTATGGTTTAAGTTTAGTTCAGTTCTTTATTTACCATTCTGACCATTTGAAAAGCTGTGGGCAAAATTTGATACACTGATGTAGGATTATGACATAATTAATAACATTATATCACAAATTAAAGTAATAACATGATCCTATTATCTAATATATAAACTGTAAAAATACAGTCTGGAAGATAATTTAGCATGTACACAATACATGAGTTTGCTCAAATAATTTCTCAAGTAAGTACCTTTACAAACATGAAGTCAATGAGATGGGTTGGTATTTATCAGTGTTCACTTTAGGTACAAAGACATATTTCAAATTTTCGTTTTGGTTTCCGTAGACTTTTGACAGCAATATAGATATTCCCGACCATTGTGCGGCTGAGCAACAGGTAAAGTGGCTTACCTCGCCCAAACGCAACACCTTCAGCATGGGCTCCATAATTTTGTAAACATCTCCCGGGCATAAATAAAATATAATTACTTTTGTAAACAACGTCCTTGACTATATACTGACCGTTTCGCATATCCGCTTAAGACTATAGTTGTAGATACTATTCATCTTTCTCACCTATAAGGCCTGGCTCACCCCCTCTTGTATACGCAAAAGAATTATAGATGAGTTTTCTACACCAAACTTATCTTTGGTTTCTAACCCTATGTGCTGTGGAACTCCCAACTTCCTAGGTGAACTACAAGAAAGAATGAGAGAGCGAGAGAGAGAGAGAAAGAGAGAGAGAAAAAAAAAAAAAAAAAAAAAAAAAAAAAAAAAAAAAAAAAAAAAAAAAAAAAAAATAGAGAGAGAGAGAGAGAGAGAGAGAGAGAGAGAGAGAGAGAGAGAGAGAGAGAGAGAGAGAGATAGAGAGAGAGAGAGAGAGAGAGAGAGAGAAATAGATAGAAAGAGAAAGAGAGAGACGGAAACAAAGGGAGGGAGATACACAGAGAGAGATACTATAAATGTCTAAAGGGATCGCAAATAAAACCAGCCAAGGAAGCAACGCACCTGCCTGGCTATCCTAATACTCCTGTAGAAGAGCGAGTCCTCAGTAATGTTGTCCATAGAGTCGAATTTCAGCTCCAGAACAGCCAGTCCCCCGACCATCTGAGTTCCCATGACCTCCTGCCAAACAAATAAAAAAGATAATGATAACAATGATAATGGTAGGGACAGAATGAATAATAAAATGAAAAAAAGGATTCCTTATCGATCATCAACAAACAAGCACGCACACATACACACACACGCACACACACACACACAGAAATAACAAGAAGTAAACACCAACCATCCAGTATTTCACAATAATCATAATGATTTCGCATAAAACATTTCATATCAACAAAAAGAAAATACCAACCATCCAGTATTTCATAACAATCACGATGATTTCGTATAAACTTTTGCCGATAATAAACAAAGAAGAGTAATAACAATAAACCTGTTATTCTAACCGCGACGAACAGCTGATGGCCTGTTAATGGCGGCGCTCTGTGGCGGAACGTGGAAGTTATGTCTTGTGGAGTACTTTGCAGAGAGGGAGTGAGGGAGATAGAAACAGAGAGGGAGAGGGAAAGAGAAGGAGAGAGAGAGAGAGAGAGAGAGAGATGATGTTTGATGGTGGCGGTGGTGATGGTAATAGTAATGGCGTTGGTATAAAAAGAACGACGAGGAGATGAAGGTGAAAAAGGAAGAGGAGGAAGTGGAAGAGGAGGAGGAGAAAAAGAAGAAGAAGAAGAAGGAGAAGAAAAAGAAAAAGAAGATGATGATGAGGAGGAGGAGGATGAAGGATATGAGGAAGTGGGGAAGGAGGAAGAAAAGGAAAAAATGAGAAGAAAATTGAGAGAAAGGGAAGAAGGGTCACAGAGAGGAGAGAGGAAGAGGAGGAGGAGGAAATAGGATGAAATGGAGAAAGAGGAGAAGGAGGAGGGTAACGAAAATAATAATAAGAAAAGCAGAAGAGATAGAAAGAGGATGATGGTGATGAGAGATAGAAAGGAGGAAAGGGATAAATAAAAATGAAAATGGTAATGATGATAGTGATGGAGGTGATGATAGCAATTATTACTTATGATTATGATGATAATAAGTACAAGGGAAGTAAATATAATAACAATGATTATAAAAAGGAACTAAAAACACGGAACACGAAGAGGAAACTACGAAAAGGAAGTAGAGAAAGAAAAAGAAAATGTTTTGCAATATCACTAACAAAACGAATAAAGCAATTATCGTGAATCACATTGAAATCACTTGCAC
>BOPN01001953.1:152500-155000 GCA_017312705.2 Penaeus japonicus
GAATTTTTAAACTCTCATATGCAAATTCTAATATTGTGAGTTAGTTCATGACAATCCTTGTAACAGCCTTTGTAGCAACAGGAAAACATTTCTTGCTAACCCTTTTGGATTTATTTTACCCTTTTAAATGAATGCGGAAACAATCAACAGTAAATTTTAAATACTAAAAAGATATAATTCTACATTCATAAGACACATTTGATGGTACTGTTCTGCCTGATTTAAAAGCTATGTTTTCCCTGTGCTAAATACCACGCAGATATTTGCCAAAGGGATTGCTTCTTGGAACTGGTGTAACTTGCAGGCAGGAATGAGTGTCATCCTACATCTACAGTATTAATCAAACAGAATGTAATTTTCGGCCAATTTGGAGATGGAAGATCATGGTTGCAATGTGCCATGGATTGGTTACTGCCCTTAACCAGAGTATTTCCATTGAGGAATACTTATAGTTTATATGACTCAATAAGTCGTTTCACTGTCCGTATACCTTGTCCATATGCCTTTGTCTTTTTCTCTCCGGCAGGGCCTATGATGCTACATGTAACATACAACGTTAACTCTTCTCGAGTTCTAAAGCTACTTTCTTATGAATGGCATGAGGTTGATACCGTTGCCATTATCCTCAAATGCCTTCACACCAGTCGATGGCAGGAAGTGCGCCACGGAAGCACTATTTAGCGCCTTCACATCAAAGGAAAATGGTACATCGCAGATGGTTCCTCGAAGAACGTCAACGATTCGCCTGAATTCCAGAACTTTCATCTTAGTGTTCTGACTTAATAGTGAAACACCCTATTTTGGGGAAAGCATACCCTGATTAGGGGGAGACTTAAATATGAAATTGGCAAAATCTGAGAGAATTCGGAAAGCTTTTACAGTGAATCTACGTTTTCTAGTTGTTGTTTTTTACTACTGCATTTAAGATTTTATTTTCTTAGTGAAGTTCGGAGATAAAGAGTACTGCTGAGAAGATGGCTAAGTGTAAATAGAATATATTTATGTGAAGCCAGACAGGTATTCATTGTGCATAATAATCACAAACCTAGAGCAGACTAAGTGATTTTTCATTGGAAATTTGTGTCAGGCACTTCATTAGAACAGCGGGATATTCATAAATCATATCTCATTGACGTTTCCTTCACATATCTAATAAACAGCAATAATACAGATCTACGTACTTGTTTTTTGTATCATAACCTCGCTCGCTTCAATAGCTGCAACATGCAATTTTATTCTGCAACCACAAAGTTTCACTGTCCTATGATGACAAAAATAATGATTATGTCCCTATTAGTAATGATACTGACGATAACGATAATATTACTATCCTTGTCATTATTGTTATTATTATTACTATCATCATCATTACTAATGATACTAATAACAATAATAATGATACTAATAGTAATAAAATTAATAATAATAACAATGATGATCACGATACTTATAACAATGATAATAATAATGATAATGATATGAACTATAATAGTATGAACTATAAATAGTATCCAAAAGCAATAATAACAACAGCCATGATAATAACTGCAACAATAATACCGAGATATGCGAGGCAACATGTCGGTTAAATTAGAAGTATGTGAACGATCTTATTTGCCGCATTTTCTTCCTTGCGTCATTATTCTTCGCTGTGATGGTCATTTAGGGTGATATTTTTGGTATCTCTACTGTCTGTGTATGCTTTATCATTTCTTGTGAGGAATAAAGTGTTTATATATATTCTTTCGTGCGATAACTAGGATAGGTACCGTGACTGAGTGTGTTTTCCTGTCTCTCTGAGGTGTTCGAGCGCGTCATGGCGAATATTATTCTTAGCTCGTAACTTATCAACACATCCTTCATGTGGTACTTACGCAAAAGGTAAAGTGTTAGCCATTTAGATCACCTCTCTCTCTCTCTCTCTCTCTCTCTCTCTCTCTCTCTCTCTCTCTCTCTCTCTCTCTCTCTCTCTCTCTCTCTCTCTCTCTCTCTCTCTCTCTCTCTCTCTCTCTCTCTCTCTCTCTCTCTCTCTCTCTCTCTCTCTCTCTCCCTCTCTCTCTCTCTCTCTCTCTCTCTCTCTCTCTCTCTCTTCTTTCTCTTCTCTTCTCTCTCTTCTCTCTCTCTCTCTCTCTGTCTCTCTCAGTCACTCATTCGCTCTCCCCCTCCTCTCTCTCTCTTCTTTTCTCTTTTCTCCCCCCCCCCCTCTCTCTCTCTTCTCTCTTCTCCCCCCCCCCTCTCTATATATCTATCTCTCCCTTCCTGTTCTATTCACTTCTCTATCTATATATCTCTCTCTCTTCTCTTTTCTTCACTTTCTCTCTCTCTCTCTCTCTCTCTCTCTCTCTCTCTCTCTCTCTCTCTCTCTCTCTCTCTCTCTCTCTCTCTCTCTCTCTCTCTCTCTCTCTCTCTTCTCTCTCTCTCTTCTCTCTCTCTCTCTTTCTCTTTCTCTTTTTCTCTTTTCTCTCCCTCCCTCTCTCTCTCTCTCTCTCTCTCTCTCTCT
>BOPN01001953.1:167500-174459 GCA_017312705.2 Penaeus japonicus
GTGAGGATGTTGAGGGAAGACTGGTGTCTTTCCTCCTCCATGACCCAATCAGTGATGGAGGCCAGTGGGACATGCTGGTGAACCTCATCACTAAGTAAGGAAAAAATTGGCTTCATGTGTATCAAGTTTAGAGTGTGTGGATTGATGATTTTTGTTTGATGGTTGAACAAGTACCATATTTTGTAGCATGTGGGCTACATTTCTCAAAAATTGAACCATTCAGATCGTCCTGCATCCTATGAAGTGAAGGTCTAGCTTTGGGTAAAACTTAGAAACAGTGTCTTATACTAGCTCAAAGACCCAGGTAACTTTTAAATATCTAAGCTATTAGATGAAAATTAGACAGTTTATTTAACCCATTCACACCGGGGCTGTTTTGGCTCTGGGATTCTCGGGCGCACTAGCCGCGAGCCTAGGCTGTCCGCTTGCTCACCCCAAAGCGCCGGCCTTGACCAAATATCTTGTCGCCGGTGTGTGACGCAAAAAACATGAAACGTGTCAGCACGTCATCAGGTGCGAATGGGTTAAAACACAAATGAAAGGACCTATAGTACACAAATAACATGAAATACAAAGTTCTTTGAGCAAAAAAGAATCTTGGGTGAAGTAGCTCCCTAATTGGGTTCAGGGTAGGATGTTGAAAGTTTTGGGTTTTATTTTCTAACATATTTCATACTATGTTTAGGGTACATCCTATATGCTGTTAAATATGGTTTATGAAGGTTTGTAGTTTTACTTAAGATATCTTTTTTTCTTTTCTTTTTTTTTGTACTTTTATGGAGTGAGTGAACTTATGCATAATATCTAAACTATTACTGGATATTAAGACATGTATAGAAATAATCCAAAAGTTAAATTATATTAATAATTGGATGTTCCTTTTCTCATTTTGATGGAACTTTTTTCACCTGAACTTTAGTATTCAACCCTTACATCACTAATAATGTATCTCAAAATCTACAGATGTATTTTTGTGTTTTCTATTTTTCATTTCAGTTTACTTTTTCCATTTCAAATATTAAAGAAAATACTTCCTTTTCAAGGTATGGAGTTATGCCAAAGAAGTGTTTCTCAGAGTCATACAGCGCTGAGAACTCCATGCGCATGAACAGGTTCCTTCAGAGCAAGGTTGGTTTTGTCAAGTTACAACCTTCAAGGTTTGAATTTTTAGCCTGTATTATCAGTTTCAGTGTTATGATTCATCATGGTGTTTAAGGAATAAGTGTAAGATATGAATTAACCCATTGCCGACGGGGCGCCTAACGACCGAACTGGTTGTCAGGGTGGGCGGTCTACGACACTAGCGACACCGGCTTATAATTAGAGGGACGGGGGAAGGGTTTTCTCTGCTCACCGGGTAGTGCAGTCTAGCTCAAACATTAAATTTCCATAAATCCATCATAAAATGCGGGTTTAGGTTGACTTTGGAACGCTGTATCTCTA
This sequence comes from Penaeus japonicus, assembly GCA_017312705.2. Taxonomy (NCBI): domain Eukaryota; kingdom Metazoa; phylum Arthropoda; class Malacostraca; order Decapoda; family Penaeidae; genus Penaeus; species Penaeus japonicus. The sequence goes on from BOPN01001953.1 coordinate 168,944, forward strand.
AAGCTAGCACTGTTACAGCCATAATACTTTATGACTGTGTGCGTGCTTCAACTGTAAGCAGATCCCGATTTTGCTTCATATACGCATTGACACTCGTTTCTTAGGCCTAATCGGTGCCGACATGTATGCCATGACACCCATACGCAATGGGTTAATTTGATTTTGAAAATTCACACACATGCACCCACACCCACACCTACACCCACACCTACACCTACACCTACACCTACACCTACACCTACACCTACACCTACACCTACACCTACACACCTACCTACCTACCTGCATATGTATCCATACATACATGCACCCCACCCCACCCATGCATATACGCACATACTAATACATGACACATTTATAAACAAACCTGGGTGCTTTTTTCCTTCCATTTTATTTTATTTTGATTTGTTTTCTGCAGTTGCGTGAATACACCAAGAACCTACGAGCAGTGATCAGTAAAGGAGGAGACGACGCTGCAGTGTCAGAGATGCTGTCCACCCAGATGGGCGAGATTTACCGCATCGTCTCCATCTGCCTGGGCATCCCACCTAAGACCTTCAGCTGGGAGTACTATGACAAGTCCAAGGCTTACCACAAGGTTGGCCCACTTACGCCGCTGGAATTTTATAACGAGCACGTCAAGGCAACCTATAATGTGGAGGATAAGGTACGTCTGGGGACTTTGCTCTCCCTGAGTTTTAATGTGTGTTATAATGTATGTTCTGTTGCTACTATTACTGTGTGTGCTGCGGAGATGATGAGTAAAACTAGATATTTTGAAATTGTTTTCAGTAATTCTAGACTTTTTGTGAATTCTAGACATTTTGCGATTGTTTTAAATAAATCTAGAGGTTTTTAGAATCGTTTTCAGTAAACTAAAGATTTTGGAATTGTTTCAAGTAAATCTTGAGGTGTGGGGATTGTTTTCAGTAAGTCTAGAGGTTTTATGAATGTTTTCAGTGAATGTAGAGGTTTTGGCATTGTTTTCAGTAAATCTTGAGGTGTGGGATTTGATTTCAGTAAGTCAAGCAGTTATGGGGGTGTTTTCTATAAATTTATAGGGTGTTTTCAGTAAATTTAGAGGTTTTGGGGTTATTTTCTGAAGATCTGGAGACTGAGATTGGTTTCAGTAAATCTAGAGGATTCAGGATTATTTTCAGTTAATTTAGAGGTTTTGGGATTTTATTTTTGTAAGTCTAGATGTTTTATAAGTATTTTCAGTTAATCTAGAGTTATTATGATTGTATTAAGTTAAATGAGAGGTTTTGGGATTGTTTTCAGTAGATCTAGAGGTCAAGCCATGTTTTTTTTTTTCAGTAAAGTAAAAGTTATGGGATTGTTTTCAGTGAATCTGGAGATTTTTTAATTGTTTTAGAAATATCAGTAAATTGAGAGGTTTGGAAGATGTTTTCTGAAACTGATTATTGAGCTTGAATTTCCACTAGAGTTTCATAATTGCTCAATTTTTATTTTCAACTTTTGAAACGTTTGTTTCATTTAGTTAGCTGTCAATTGTTAACCTGTTATGACTTTTCTGTTAAATCTTTCTTTTCTTCTTTCCTCCATACTGATATGTTTTCAAGAGTGTCATAGCAGTGTATTAGAGCAGTTTTATCCTCTTCACAGCTATGCTTAGTAACAGACCCCAGGGAGAAGAATGCCTATGGCATGGCATACACTGTGGACTGCTTGGGTAACATGGTAGGTGGTCGCAAGACCATCTACAATAACCAGCCTGTAGAGCTCCTCATGAGTTTAAGCGCTAATAGTATCAAGAGTGGTGAGGCTGTGTGGTTTGGATGTGAGGTTGGCAAGAGGTTTGCTGGCAAGCAGGGTATACAAGACCTTGAAATGTAAGTAAATAGGATGAAATGAAGGCCATGAATTATGTAATAATGTTAACGAGATGTTTTGAATGAAACAAAGCTATCCAGAATATGATAGTAACTGTATATTTGTGCAGTAGTTCACATTGTCTTATTATTAATTGTCTCTCTCACTCTTTCAACTCAGCCATGATTACAAGTCTGCCTTTGGAGTGGAATTCAATTTGGGTCTTTGCAAGGCTGATCGTTTGGTCTATGGTGAATCACTCATGACCCATGCCATGACCTTCACTGCAGTGACTGTCAATGTAAGCATTTCAAAAGTTAATCAGTTTGATCAAATTGAATATGAATATGATATACATGTTTTTTTCTGCTTTCTAATTTCTACTCTACTTCTTTCCATTTATTTTGCATTCATTATTTTTTCTTTTTCATATTGTTTTGCAAAAGTTTTAAATCTTGAAGAGTGCATAGCTGATGAATTCAAATATTTTGCTCTTGACAGAGTTTTCATAAAAAATAAGTACAATCCTGTTCATGCAGTATCAAAGATTAGAATAATTATGACATTATCATATCTTTTACTTCAACATTATCAGATTTCCCAGAATTTTTCCTTAGTCACATTTTTCACATTTTCTCTGACTCTCTTCCTTCCTTGTCCCTCTCCTTCTCTGTCTCACTTCATATGTTGTGTACTATAAATATTTTAATTGTTACTTCAGGAGTCAGGGACTGCAGAGAAGTGGCGTGTTGAAAACAGCTGGGGTGAGGACAGAGGTGAAAAGGGTTACCTCATCATGACAGCTGAATGGTTCCGGGAATTTGTCTTTGAGATTGTGGTGGATAAGAAGTTCGTCCCAGAAGATGTTTTGTCAGTATACAGCCAAGAGCCCATTGTGCTGCCTGCATGGGATCCCATGGGAGCTCTGGCTCACAAGGAACCTGTGCTATTACAGCTTTAATTAGTTTTAATGTTTATATACTTCTCTTGAAACTGTTGATTATGAAAGGCTTTTGTTCTGAAAAGCCTTTGCTTCACTTTTGGAATTTGTTTCTATTGATCTGAAACTTCACTAATGTCCACAGATATTGAGAGCTTGAAGTCAGTGATATACTTTTCTAATAGAAGAACAATAAGAAGGAAATCTATATTTTGTCTTGCTGTTTGTATGTTGGGCATAGAAGGAAACTTGGAATCTCTCTGATCCTTTTGATCAGTTCTGATCACTTATTTACACAACCACCTTGGGTTTACATTGATATCAAAGGGAATTCAGTGTTTGAGATTAGGGTGGTATTATGACATTTTAACCCTTTGGCTGCATCACTGGATATAAGGTTGATTTTTCTCTTTATGTTTTATGGACAAGAGGTACCAGGTTTTCATTTTACTCACCAGTCTTCAATTTACATCATGAATCAACCTGATAGTGACATATCTAGCATTTAACTTTTCAGGAAGGATGTTTTATAGTAATGTCTTTCTTTGAATACTATAGAGATATATAGTAACTACAGAGGTTGAGACATGAATGCATGTTTTATTTTTATAGTAGTAGCTTTCTAGCTCCTATTTTCTTAATGGAAGATTACCCTTTGGGGGAGAGAGACATTTTATTCAATATTCTGCAAGAATAGGATTCATATGCATTTAAGAATATATTTTTATCCACATTTTGGGAAATGAAGCAGTCAAAGGGTTAAACATAGAATAGTTTCTGTTCCTTCGGAGGATGGCTACCTGTTAGATATTCTCCCTATAGTTCCATTTATTTGTAAAAGCAAAAATGATAGGAAAATAAAGTCTTTTCTTACTTGGCTGTTGAGGGTCAAATGATGAAACAAGTATTTTCACACTACAAGTTTCCTTTTGTGCTGTTGCTTTTTACTCACAATTTCAGCTAACACCATTGTTGCCCTGTATTCCTCTTACTCCAATATTGTTTATATCTTCAGGTATTCAACTTGTGCTCTTTTTTAGTAAAGAAAGTAACAGATATATATGGAAGTTTTATCTCAATATTTTATTATGGCTTATACTGTCAAACCAGTGTTAATTTCATGAGTTCATATACAAATAAATTGTATGTATGTATATATGTATGTAAGTATGTATGTATTATGTATGTAGGTATGTATATATGTATGTATATAAGAGAGAGAGTCAGAGTCTGAGTGAATAAATGAATAACAAACAGAAACACAAAGATATGGGCAGACAGTCATGCACCACAGCCTACTCATACTGTTTATGCACAATTGCATGCACAGACATGTGTTTGAGTGGGTGTAGGTATGTTTGTATTCGGGGCTGTATGCCAATGCAATCCATTTATCCAAGGTCCAAAGCTTGAAAAAGTCGTAGGAGTACCCCATGTTGCTTCAATTGTGACAGCATAAGTGTTTCATTGAGCAAGGAAGGCAGCTGTCACAGCAAGAGTGTTAGAGTGATGTGGGGATGTACCATACAACTATTGAAAAATGATCACTAAAAATCAGGCAAAAAATCTTAAAAGATAAACAGTAGTAGTTTTTTTTTTTTTTTTTTTTTTTTGTGAGAGAGAGACCATTATTGAAAAAAAAAAAAAGATCCAGAATGTGTATTTTTGTATGGACCACCCCTATATTGGGCCATTCCATTTAGATAAATTGTCAAATGCAAAATCAAGATTTACGGATTGTAATACAAAGGAAAACAAATACATTTATTAAGGAACAAAATTCAATACGTATTGTTCAGTAATCATTGATCTCAATATTGAAGCCATACCACCACAATCCCGATACATTTACAACTAAAATGATTCCATGAAAAATAACAACAGACCAAAAAATAAAGTATTTGGTCATCACAAAAGCTGCATTGTTGAGAAAAGGCTCCTTCTATATAGGCAGAACCTTTTCTTCTCTTCATCAGAGGGAAGACTTTTCTGTATTTTACCTGATAACGGCAGTTTTGGCTTCGCCTAGACACAACGCTGGAGCATTTTGAAATGTGTAGGCCTAATGTCTCAGGTTATTTGCCTGTTAAAGTGACTTTAAGTTAGTGCGCAATCACCTGCCATGCTGGCCATACAAAAAGCCATGGGAAGTCCTGCCACCATGTGATGTCATATCACATTATCCAATGTGTATTGTATATACCCGCATCACCCTATAAGTGACAGACTTTAAATTTGAGGAAGTTGCTGTTGAAGATGTGCTGCCTGAATTCTGAGTACAACAAGGAGGTGATTGCACCCAGATTTAAGAGGTATGGCAATATGTGATTTATATTTCTGTATAAAGATCAGCCCCTTTTCATTAAAGGAAAATTAGTAATAAATAAATTGGAAGATAAAGAAAACACTCCACTAGTTCATGTAGGCATGGTTTGTACAATAAGATAATTGGTTTGACTGACTGCCCAATGGAGGAAGGTGAGTCGGTGATATTACATATTTGCTATTCACCATTCCTCAAAACATAACAGAATTCTAACGTCCAATATGTTTAATGAAAAAAAACTCCTCTACATCATCTTCACTGATATGTCTTCTTCAAAATTGAAGTTTCAAATAGAACCAACATATTTCATAATATATTTCCAGTCATAAAAGTGATCATTCAGTTTTGGAATATGAATCATTTATCTTGCTCTTACATAGGGCCTACCATATGCAAGTATATATATATATATTATAT
>BOPN01001953.1:174559-184559 GCA_017312705.2 Penaeus japonicus
ATTTTTTTTTTTTTTTTTTTTAGTGCGGTTAGTATTATGATTGGATCTCTATTTTTTGTCATTATTTTTAGGATTTATATATTTATCATTAGAACTGCAATCATTGTAATCGTTATCATTATGATTATCATCATCATCATCATCATCACTTTCATCATCAACCAATGTCATCATCATCATCATCATCCCCCCCCCCCCCAAAAAAAAAAAAAAAAATCAATTTCCTTTTTCCAGTTTCTAGATTCTTCAAAATTTTAGTCACAGCAATTAACACGTTTAATCATCAAACTAACAAGAAGAAGGAGGCGATATCACCAGTGACGGACTGGCTCCAAAAATCAAGCCAGGAAAAAAACTTAATGGTCTACGTGTAGGATGGAGAAGGAAACGAGCTGTTTTTTACATGACCTATTTTAGGAACATTTTAAGGCATAAACACTGATTCTGCGGATATAATCTTAAGGCGAATTAAAGCAATTTTCCGTATGACCATATATCAGTAATATAAAGTATTTAATCCATTGTGGACGGATGGCATGATATACATGCCAAACAAGTATTTGGCCAGACGACAGATGGCAGGACGTGGATGCCAATAGTCATCATGTTATATTTGAGTAAGAACATTATTTAGTGACTGGTGATACCAATTGCAATTATAAATACTTTAATTGTCGTACCAAAATAGGTTTAGTTTAAAATCACATATTTAAATGGCACCACTGTATTCTAGTACTTGCAAGAAAGAAAGCCTTGAAGAGCTCCCACCCACGGTCTGTATCTAGTACTGTTTTCAGAGAGCGATTGCACACAGCAAGATGCCGACTGCAGGATGTGCAGGTAGAATGCATAAACGTAGGTCTCCTTCCTCTACCTCATCTCTTCATTTATTTTCTTTAGATATAGTTATTTCTTTCGCATTTGTTTACAAAAGTACACGCATACGAGATAAATTATTATTTCATAAACTAATACTTCTATCACACAGCATAAAAACATAAGGAGTTGAAATGGACCTTATATTACAATTTTAGTCTACTACAACATTGGGAGTAAAGTATTGAAACGATTGAATAAAAGAGGGAGAAAAGTCGCGAAACGGGTGAATATCCCTAGCTCGAAAGATAGATTACTTCCAAGTCCGCGTGCACCTCAAGATCCATCTTGGGCACTAGTTTTATATCACTAGTGAATTAAATTTCAATAGGGAATTTTAAGCACAGATAAACAAGTTCTAGGTAAATTAATACAAATGCTAAAATAGGAGCAACCAAACCTGTCACCCAATGTGAGTGAAAGTATGTAACCATGATTGTTAAAAAAAAATCATCGGGTAATAAATATTTCCATTTATTTTTTTCTCTCCCCTTCATTGGTGAATTAATATTACTTTGATCCTTACTTCTGAAGTAAGTTGTCTTGATTTCGATTTCCAGTCGACATTACATTTAAGAGAGCTCTGACCTGTAATAACCACTTCCCACCTCACATTATACTGGGGCAATAAATTCTTACAAAATAATCGTAAGTAATTATAAAAAATAATAACCATAATGATGATGATAATAACAATAATATTAGTATCATTATTATTATCATAAATCTGTGTGAACCACGCTGAATACTGTGGACACCAAAATGTGGTATCCACTTTACCCGTACATCGATCCGTCTCTAGATTAAACCACTATTTGAAAGATTGATTTTTTTTCTGATCATATTATTTTCATTGCCGAATTATGGATACCACTGAATCTTAAGCTATGCCAATACGTTTTCTGATTTCTTTGGAATCATCGCCGGTGTTTGAAATTATGACCCATAAACAATTTAACTCATTGACGGCTTCGACTTCTTTGCCATTAATAATTAGAGTTTATTAGTTGTTTCTAAGTACTTTCATGACTGATTTAGTTCGATTTGAGGAAAAGGTCTGTTTCTTCATTGGCCATCATCTTCACTTTGTCTTTTCTTACTAATTCTTGTAGTACCTGCATTTTTCCAGCTGTCAGAACTACATCAGTATAGCGGAGGTTGCTTATGGTTCTCCCACTTATTTTTATGGTCCCTTCATGATCTTCAACTGCTGTTCACATAATATTTTCTGCAGATATGTTAAAGATATGTGGCAATATTCAGTATTGGCATACTCCTTGCCCAATTTGGAACTATTCAGTCATTCCGTAAGTTGTTCTCACCGTGATTATTTGTTGCTCACATAGCTTTTTGATATGATCAATGGTATGTGTTGGGAAGGTCATCTGCGACATTCTACTCCCGAGAACGCCATGAACAACTGAATGGAAGGCCTACCTGTAGTCAATGAAAAACATATAGATCATTTCATTATTCCCTGTTTTATTCAATTATCATCTTGAGGTTCAGAATTTGGGCACCCTGGTCTAACTCCCTATTGTTCTTCGATAACCACTTTAGTTTGGCTTTTATTCGATCTGCTGTCATTTTCAATTCAATTTTACCTCAGTGTCTGATGAAAGAAATTGCTTCATTGTTGCTACATTCTAAATTAATCTCCTTTCTTTGGGATGGATATAGCGCACAAGTTTCCAACCTAGGGTATGTCAGGAGTTTATCAAGGGATACGAACTACTATGTTTGGCTGAGAGTTAGGTTGACCCTGCGAGTTACCACTGATTTGTCACATGCGTTTATTGAACAGGGAGGGGTAAACCCAGAGACCTGAGCTCATAGAAAACGGAGTCGCCTGGATTCCTTTTAGTCTCCTACACTGGGGCCAGCCATTTGGCTGACTAATGATAAAGAAGTGCAGATATATGGTAGAGTTAATGAAAAGAAAGTGTTCCTCCTGCATCAGAGACTAGACTACCTTCAAGTGGTGAGGTATTAGATCACCATCAAAGATTCGCCAAGGAGAAGCCTAAGACGATGTCAAATATACATAAAATTAGTGAGCTAATTGAGTATTTGCATACAAAAAATTAGACAGGATAAAAATAGCAACATGGATAAAAATAGATGAGTATTATTTTATTACTATTATCATTTTGTTTGCTTTATGTGCCTCTCCTGAAAAAAAAAGGTTTTGGCAACTAAAAATATTTGGGATTTTTTCAGGTATTAGTGGCTATTATTTTGTTCATAGTTTATAAGAAAGTTCAGTGCAAAACCATCAAAATACCAGTGTCTTTTTCATTATCGTCATATATATATATATATATATATATATATATATATATATATATTGTTGCTGTCACGGTATATCCAAATTTATGCCCGAATATGCTAGGAGCAACTATGGTACGGACTCTGTGCTCGAACCCGAGCTCACACAAGCATCAGCGAACCATGTTCTCTCAAGCTCACATGTGTTTAGGGATACCGATGAACTAAATCTACGATATTTTGTAGTGCTGTATGAATATGTTGCATATCTGATACCTGGTTATAATTGCTGCAGGTCTTACTGGTGAAGTATAGTTCATTTATATGAATATATTCAGTATAGTGGTGAAAGCTTTTGGAGGAGGTGATGTGACAATGTTGGGCTTTGACATGTGTTCGGGTGATTTCTTTCACGTTTTACATATTTCTGGTGTTCATTGTCATCTCATTTTAGATAGCATCAAGCACTTAATAAGGGGAAGAAAGTAACGTATGTTTCAAATGAACTGTGCTTTATCGAATGATGTATATTTATGCTCTGCAGAATTAATACTTGTATATTAAATTAAGTGATTTAATGAGGATAATATTTTTAACTAAAACTTTGTTTTTTTCTTTTACAGTAGCTGTGAAATAGATTAATCGTGAAACGAGATTATAATATTGATAATAATAGATACATCAGAATTTATCAAAAGCTATCTTTACTAACTGAACCATAATATATCAGTTAAAATAATTTTGAAAAATTAATTAAATAAATTATTCTTACCTTCTTAACCAATATTCTTTTACTTGATGTAACTATTTTGCATCGACCCGAAACAACTTGCCTATTGGTATTTAATGTAACAGCGGGATTGTTACACTGCTAAAAAAGAGGTGACCTCCATTATAATTGGATACAAATAAGAAAAAAAAAATCCGGCCATATATTGTAGTACAGCATACTGTGAAATCAAGAGTGTAGGTGTAAGACTAAAAGCTATGAAAACAAAAGAATTATATTGCAACTGCATTCGAAAAATGTCTCCTTTATGTATATTTATGCTGATAGTGATCGTCTGGGAATCGATAACTGGAAATTATGATCGATTGGAGAGACATTTCAGGTTGTAATTGACATCAGCTGTTGTAAATATAGATTACGTCCATTACCTTGTGATGCTGTTTTTGGGTTGATTCAGTAACGTACTTTATTGTATAATTTATAATTTGGGCCATTTAATTATTTGCAGTATTTAAAAAAAAAAAAATTTCTGACTGACACTGCTTGCACCGGAAATGCTAGAGCGTAAGTAGTATTGGCTTTGCCTGCCTGAGCTTCAGCTTTTCTTTTGGCCAAACAGTAATCATCATCATATTATATCATGTATGTCAGTGTCTCAGTCGCCTTCAGGCTGCAATTCAGCAATGCCCGACTGATGGACCATCACACCAAGCACACTTGAGGGTGTTTTTTTTCAGTGCATAATTTGGTGTCATGTGTCATAAATTTTAATCACTGTTTCATATTAGTGTCTAAATTTTTGGTAGTTTTTTTTTTTTTTTTTTTGTATATGAGGTTTTACTTGGACAATTGTTTGTATATTCCCATGTTTTGGCCATGCAATTCACATTCACTTTTCTTTCGTTTTCCATGGACTGAAAAATTGAAATTTCTTCCATTGTCCTCAAAGCTATTTGAAAGATTACTCCTTTCCAAGTATTTGGGGCGACAGAAATAGTAAAGATCATAAATTTGCGCCAGTTTAAGCAAGTCCTTAATCTGAGACACACTAAAAAAAAAGAGGATTTCCAAAAAGGTCAAAGATCGAAGCCAGCTACGGGTATCATGAGGTAGTAGGATGCTGCGTGTTTGATGTGGAGTGCTTGTAGTTTGCAGTCATTAATGCTGTTTCGTATTACCTTCAACAAGCTAAATCACAGAAGGTATGATACTGCCAAATCTATAGGGAAACTAATTTTGCACTGCGTAAACCTTTTCGTCGACTCGCCATTACGATAAATAAGAAAACCACAACAGTTATGAGTGTGAATAGAGGCATGCCATATTCAGATGCAGAATTGTTTTACTCTAAACCACATGAGTGACACAAAGTGTCACGAAATGCTCTTTTCTTAAGCGACTTCCTACCACTGCCCGCAAATCGACCGCTACAGCAGTCTAACGGTCGGCGAGAGCATTAAGATAATCGGAAATCGTTTTTATTTTTTTTTGGGGGGGAGCTATTTTTCACATCAGGATTTTATGTTAGGCGCTTATCTTGGAGTTTGCACCATGATTTTGAAGAAATGGACAGTTCGGAGTCGAGAATATGATGAAGACAGCCTACCTTGTTATAAAAAATAAAAAAGGAAGTTGATCTCTTGCACTAGAGGTGCAAGTAACAGGGACAAGTACTAATATGAATTATTGTACAGGTGCAGTATTGTTGTCACAAGCTAATGTATAAATAACTGTCTACACGTTATCTAACTCTTATTACCCAACATTTGGTGTGGTTTCCAAATTTTAATTCTGTAAGTTAGGCTTTTTACTCAAACTGGTTTCTGGTGTAATGTCTAAATGCATCTTTTCCGAGACCGAATATTTTAACACCTTTTGTTCTATGGCAAGTTGTAAAACAAAATTCTCTTCACACATTTAAGCAAGTTATCGTCAAGCTACTATTGCGAACCTTTTCCTCTGATTTTAAATGGTGGCATAAAACTATCAAGAACATGTTTTTCAGTTTAATTTAATATTGTTATAATTTGCCCGTTACCTGTTAAGACACTTTCGTTCCTTTGGGTTAACTTTGATTAAAAGTTTATTAAAAGGCACACATGGACCATCTATAAAAGGCAAAAATGTTGTATTGTTCATGACAAACATGTTGGAAAGAAATTAATTCTGGAAGTATGAAATTAATTTACTAGATTGCAGTCGAAAAAGGAGTACAAATAACATGGCCTACAATGGATCTATTTGCTATAATAACATAACAAGTTTTTCACATTCAAGTAAAAATAAAATACTCATACATAGAATTCACAAAAAATCTTTTGATTTTAAAGTTACATATGAATATCGTAAAAAAATATTTTGATTTAATAACAAAGTTCACCAACAAGAGTGTTGTTAAGCTAAATCCAGTACTGGAACACATCTGTCACAAATTCCTATATCATTCTAACAGCCTAACATGGTCTAAAAGCATCTGAAAAAAATTCTGCTTCTCGAGATTTCTTTGCGTTTTGTACACTTATTTGCACTTAAAATTCAAAGGCACAAGGCTATAATCCTCTCCAGCATCCTTTTATGCTTAGATTTTGTCTTCTGCCTAAAATACTGCAGTGGTTCATCCAAGATACAATTTGGCAAAATGAACTCTGCCAAATAGTTCTTCCCATCACTGTAGCCGCAAGTGATGGTGCTTAGAACAAAATTTCGTTGAAATGTTATAAGAAACTTCTTTCCATTAATGTTGCATTTTAGCTTTCCACAGTATCATGTATTTCACACACTCATCGGTCTGTGTGAGTGCCTGCTGAACCTGAAAAAAACAGGGAATAAACTGGTGTTTTATCTTTTACATCCAGACCAATTATGTTTAATTTTCACTTACGATTCAATCACATTCAAAGAGATGGGGTGGAGGAGAGGAGGATAAGGAAAAGGGGAAATAAAGGTATAGCATGGGGCACAGTGAGAAGAGGAGAGAAAGACAGGAACAAAATAAAGGGGAGAGGTAAGAAAATAAATAGAAATGGGAATGGGCAGAAACAGGACTTACCAGAAACACTGCGCTCATGGAAGTTTGGATTGTCAGGCGGCTGTAATTCTGGGACAGAGGAATATGATGGAGGTGATCGACTGGCAACATTGAATGTGGCTGAAGGATGAACACGGTGTGGTATTGCATCAAGACTACCACGATGTGTTGTAAACTGGGGACCAAGTAGATATGGACTATTGGGATATGTTGCAGGAGAAGGATTGTAGGAATGTGGCCTTTCTGAAGGAGAGTATGAAGGACCTGAGGACTGTTGAGTGCCACTTGACAATGGAATGTAGTAATTGGGGTGCAGAGCCTTTTGCAGGCTTGTTGGATCAGGATTATATAGAGGTGAAGAAATGACTTCTTCATATGATGGGGGCTTATCTGATTCTGGGTCTACAGGATATCTAGGGACTGTTGGGGAAATTGGTGAGTAGGTTCTAGGAGTGTTATTGTCTCTTGAGATAGGTGTGCCAGTCGTTCTTCTGACGGGAGATGCAGTGTTATCAACTGTTTCAGTTTGGGCTGAGGACTGAAAAGGTGTAAGTGGATGCGAAGCAGGCACATCATCATTATCAATTGCTGTACGATGTGAAGAATGTTTTATCTTTTCTTTGTGCCTGCAAAAGGAAATTTAAAGGTAAGTTCACTCAAACACTAATGAATAATTCAAGGGTACATCCTGCTAAACACGGACAAAATACATTGTCCACAGGTATTGTTAATTCACTTCATGTATGCCATTCCATGATTTAGCATGGTATTCAAAGAAAATCTTGCAAGTAACAAAAGTTTCCTCAATATATAATATAAAAATTTTGAATTTAAATTATTAAAAAACTTACTTGATAATGGTTTTCCTTATTGCCCAGATCCAGAACACAATGACAATCATGCCTAGAAGGACTCCAATAATAATTGGCCAAACTTCTGTGTCAACCTTTCCACAGTCACAGACTTCTTTTCTTTGGCGATAATTACAATCACTAAAACAAAAGGAAAAAAATGCTATTATTATTACTAATATTGCTATTATTATTAAAAATAAAATCTATTAACCCAATACCTCTAGATGGCAATACGTACATGTGGTTATATCAGTAAAGTCTTCGGGTGACATGCATGTCATGTCATGTCATGATTTAAACGTCTTTGCTAGCAGCTGAGAAGACATCCTTGACAAAGGAGGATCTGCCCACATTTTCATTAGAATGATAATATAAGTATTCTTGTGATGTACATTATGAGTGTTATGAGTATGAGAGTTGGTATAAAAAGGTATTTTTATCTTTTTAACATGGTGTTTATTAATGGCTTCGCGTTGTATGAGGCACCTGGAGTTGATACAACTGGCTTTCCGGACAAGTCTCTTGCAGATGTGCACCCACATAAAGAGGGGGTCGGAACTGGGGGTAGATCCATGTCTCCAGCCAACATGACACCAAAGCATCGTCTCCAAGGCAACTCAACACACCAACAGAGGAGGACAGAAAGAGGGCGTTACAGGCGGTGAAAGGTCTATTACAACCATGAAGTGAGGAGGATGACCTGGTCAGTACACCCCCTCTAACTGCTACTACAATCAAGAACAATACTAGCTCGGATAATCTTACTCTCTTGTATATAAATATTCAACAAAATAATTATTTTGTCATCCTATAAACTACTTAGCTTTATTTATAAAGAAAGTAAAAAAAAAAGTGACAAACTAATATGAATTCTATTCAACAAACATCTTGAGTTAGTATATCAAATGGCCATCCTTACATTACAGTAAAACACCAAAATCATACATCATGCAAAAAGGCCGCCAGAATTCCAGAGTATATGAAACTAATAGAGCACGGGATTTGTCACACAGCATAGGAGAGGAGGGGGGGGGGGTAGAGCTATCCATACACCCGAAATTATCGGAGTAATAGATAATTACCTCATACTGAAACTTTTTTTTTTAATATCCAAAATAAACACTTACCTTGGACAATTGCACTTAAACTTGTTGCACACTAATCCTTCAATGCAGTCTGTGTTTTCTCTACAATATTCACCGGGTTTAACACGGTACTCTGAAAAAAAGGTTAATACCAGAATTTTTAATCCAATATACTGCACATACAAAGTGTGTGTGTGTGTGTGTGTGTGTGTGTGTGTGTGTGTGTGTGTGTGTGTGTGTGTGTGTGTGTGTGTGTGTGTGTGTGTGTGTGTGTGTGTGTGTGTTCTTACCTACTTGATGCTTAGTTTCAATACGGGAGAGAGAGCTAAGCTTAGGAGGTCCCGTTTGCTAATTTTGGATTATCATGTAGCTTTTTAACGTGATTCTCATTTCTAGCATACACCACGTTACTAGAATGATTATTCCCTTCTTCGATAGTTCTGTTTGGAAAGCTGGTTTTGTTTACATCCTTTTCGCCTCTCTATACTTTTAATAATCTATTGTGACCTCTCGTTCTTCTTGTGTTAAAAATTTTAAAATCATCCTTGTCATACTTAATCTTTGAATTAGTTTAGATATTTACAATTCGCTATATCTTTTTAATTAATTGTTTTTCATAAAATAAAAATAAAGGCCTATATTCCTCCTTTTTCCTATACTCATATATATACATTTTTTTTCTTTTTTTTTCAGCATCTGCATTTTTCATATAAATGTCAGAATATTTCATAAATACAACGCCAAACGAATAGATAATAACGTGGTAAGAAGACATGACTAATACCGGCGGGGATTCGCTCAGAGGGGCAACAGAGGGATGGCGTGGATACAACGTAGCATAACGTATCAAAATGTAATTTTTTTTATTTTTTCATCTAATCTTCACTATGTCCATGTACATAAGAAAAAAGATATGACGGGTCGAGATATGAGTCAGAAGGGAAGGATATTTTTTTCCGACTGACATGACCTCAATGAATCATGGTTGAGCCAATTATATGTTTACTGTAGTTCAATTAACCTCGCTACCGCCAGGCACAGAAGCGCTAAATTCCCTTCTCCTTATTCCCTGCATACTCTATGAATTTAATTTCTTGTTATCTGATTTAATAAATAAGCAATGGAATAACATCCATTTTCAGTTTATATCATTAATTAT
>BOPN01001953.1:194559-199559 GCA_017312705.2 Penaeus japonicus
GCTTTCTAGCGCCACTCTTGTAAGCCATGCCATATATGTACGTATATGTTTGTGTGTGTGTGCGCGCGCGCACGCGCGCGGGCTTCGGAAACGCACACTAATGAAATGATAATCAATATCTAGCATATGAACTGATAATAAAGAAGGAAATTAATTGGTAATAATGATTATAATTATAACAATAAAAATAACATTCATGACATCAATAATATAAATTATAATGATTATATATATAAAAATAGCGATGATGGTGATAATGATAAATGATGTTAAAATTAATAATTGTAAAAAAATAATGATAGTAGTAATAATGAGGGTACTGATAATAAAAATAACAATAATAATTACATGAATATAAAATAACTAAATATGGTACAGGTGAACTGTGATATATTATTATAAAATTAGTAAAATTTTACTACCCCTAAAAAAAATTATTTTCAATGTTGCAATGTACTCCCTCCCAGAATTGAGGCGCAGTGTAAAGCTGTCATATATAGAAAATCAAGGAAACACACCTTACGTTTTTGTTGTTCATGTAAATATAAAAACTATTTTTGGCCACATGTATTTTTTAAATTGAGAGAGAAATATTTTTCAAAGATGAATGAAATACATTGTCACATGCACGAAGGCAAATTGGTTTATAGTTTTGTATTATAAATATTCTGTAATGAATAAATATATTTTTCTGTACTTATTTTAAGATTTCATCTAGCTGATCCAGACGTTACAGGGGTTCCTATCTAGGGTTAATCATGCCAGAACATCACGCAAAATTGATAAGACAAATTGCATGTGAACAATAGAAATGGCGATTGCAAGTGTGCTCCAGGAGTCGCGGTAATCTTACAAAAGCCCTACGGTAGCCCGTTACTCATAAAAATCGACAACGGATATGAATTCTAGAACGTGTTTTTTCATGTATTATGTAATTTGTGCTATTAAAAAAATCATCAGACTACACATAGCAATGCCAAGCAATAATTTTGACGCTAATGCTCGCACCCAGCAGATACACTGCATGCGTAAGTATTTATTAAAGGTCATTTCATTGTTAATTAAATATAACCCATATACGAACCAAGATCATCCCACAGCTTAAGTTATTTAAATATCTTATTTCCACACAGGTGTAGACAGGTGTATCCTGACGAATAATATGTAATAATCACGCAAATATACCTAAAAATCATTCGTTCTCCACACCTAGAGATTTACCTAGAGATTAGTTAACCGACTAGAGGAATGAATAATTGAAAATTGTATTTCAACAATTCATATTATACCATATATCGGGTATATCTATATCCGTATTTCATTATATCTAGAAATAGTGTTTACTCTATCCTTTTTGAGTAAGTTCAAATTGTATAAAATAATAATTACATAGAAAAAACGATTTTTTGGTATGAAATTCTAGAAGTATCATGCCTCACCTGTTACTTGCAGGCAAACTTGCATGTCAAGTGTGCATCAAGAGATTTATCGAGTTTCTGAGTAATGTGATGGGTGCACAATACAATAGTTCCCCCTTACCATTAACTATTGCTGAGAGTAAATCCAACCGAATACGTTGTCACTCAGTTTCAATTCTCAAAAACACTATTTGCAAATATCCTTAATTAACTCTTATACTTCAGTATTGCTCTTACTTATGTTGTGTATGACTATCTAGTCTTCAGTATAACATTCTTATATCGTTGTTCAGTGGGCATATGGGATTTACGCCCAAGTCCTTGTGTCCTAAACAGTATTAACATTGTATACTGCAGCATTTTAAGTATCAAGAAACATCTTTCAGTAAATAGCAGTAAATGTTCTACTCATTTAGGTTCACTTGCCAGAAAAAAGTACATTCAATTAAGTGTCAGGTAAAACAATACAGCATAATGAGGATTCATCTTTTTGTGAACAATAGTAATAATCAAACCATCCATTCCTTCAAAGTGTGTAATCTATACTGATATACTATAAAACAATGGAAATCGATATTGATATAGATGGTATATACTTGACTTATTAGGTACAAATAATGATATGCCTTTCTATCCTAATAATGTTTATAATAGCTTATATAACATCAAATATAATATTGGTATAGGATTAAATATCCAGTGTGTGTGTGTAGTACAGAACTGTTGGATATCGGGATTCAGAATTAATCCCATAGTAGAACAAATAAGGATTTTCTTTTAAATCCTGGCTCTTACTCTGCATGCACATGTATAGAAAGGCAAGCTAATATTATTAAATACCAAGGAAAACCTGCAAGTCATATGCTATTACATTTTCTCTCAATAAAATAATGGTGTTCAATAATAAATCACAGTATTTCATTAATATTGTTTATTTACAAATACCTTTTATACATGTCTGTGGAAATGAAGATGCATGATGCAAACTGTATTGAATAATACATTCTTGAAAGAAGATATGAGGTGCAACTTTGGAATTAGGTTCAGTGAAAACTCCATATGAAGGTTAATATCAATTATGAATTACAACCTCACCTTTCTAGTGTTACATACAACCATGAGGGAAATGGGTAAACCCAGATACAATATGGGAGTTTAATGTGTATAAAAATAGAACTATCAAACCTTAATTCCCAAAGATTCACCTTATGAAGAGAATATGATAAAACCACAAGGTAAATACACATGAGCATTTAAGTTTGTAGTGATATGTGAAGAATACCACGTGTGTGTACCTCTTGGTTATTAAAATGTAGACAAGACATCATGTATCACAAAATGTTTAGTCAATGGACTGCTGTATCTAATATTGCAGAATCACTGCATTCAAAGTGCACACACACAAATATATTCATAATAATTAAACTCAAAATATAATACCTACAATATAATACACAAAAAGGATAGCATAAAATATTTTTTTCTAAAAAAAAAAAGAAAAAAAAGACAACATTGGTGTGTCTCCCCAAAGCCTCTGTGTAAACCAATGTACAGGGCCCAGGAGTTTTACTAATACCTACAATCTAAAAAATAAATGCAAACATTCTAAGTGTTTTTGCTGGACATTTATCTGCAATATTACTAGTTTACATTTCTAGTGTTTTTGCTGGACATTTGTTTGCAGTTATTCTAATAAGTTTATAATTATAATATTTGTTCTTTATAGCTATGGTAATATAACTCTGAAGTTTTAATTCTTATGGAAAATGACTTTATTGCCAATATTTATCTAAAATTGTAAGCATACCTAGATAAAAAACAAATAATTTCATAATATTATGACCCTTTAACTTTTTACAATACATTTAACCTCTAAAGGACACACATACTGAATTTAGTCATGTTCAGGTGAAGACATGCACAATCTGTACAAATATCCAGCAGGAAACCAGAATTGTAATATTTTCAAGTACCATCATGTAGTTTTGGACGAGTAGACTGCAAAAATACAACTCATTTCTGTGTCACATGGTAATATGGCACATCCTTTAGGGGTTAATATTGATAACCACCAAAAAAAAAAAATAATAATTATGTTTCATCATTAAAGCTTAAAAAAGCACAAAGGTCATTATACCAGCATGACATGATGTCAATTAGTCAGAAAATTAATGCTAATAACAAGTAAATGAAAAAACTGAACAATTCAGAAAGATGACCTAATTTCTTTCTTTCATGTGTCAAGAAATAATGTTTGGGCCATGCATGATTATGGAATCAAATGGGAAACAAAGAAAACCTTAGAATTCCCTTGTCTACTACATTTTCTCTGAATCAAAATGCACCTTATTATACAGCCATACAAAGTAATGATACTTCAAAAAATGACATTTAGTAAACTTTTGTAATAATTATGATAGCTATGAAAACACTATTAAAGAAAAAAAGTATGACTGTATGATTTTATAAACTGTATATATATTTTTACATATATATACATGTTATCTGAATCACAAAAGTCATTAATTAAAAAAGAAAATAGTACCATTTCTCTCTAGTTGAAGCATAATTTCATGAATTACTGCTCTTTCCATTGCTAAGGAAGATAATAGTTATGAAGAAATTGACATTAATGTATATTGCTTCCTGTCCTCACTCTATAGATAGAATTATTTTTTATTTCCAAACTATAATTGAGGATGAATTTTCTCAGAGCTAAAATTTGTGTCTCCTTATATAGCTGATACATTAGATATTTAATTATCTTTTATATATGTGTGCAAGCCTACTCATCGTAAGACCTGCATCACTGTCATTCTCAATTCATGAGCCTAAATAAATTAATTCCATTATTTACTCCTCCTATAAAGTGCCTATGTCCACAGTGCCTAGATCAAGCGTCTTGGTTTGTGTGGCATGGCTGAGAGCTTCTTCAGGGAAAAAGATGAAATACACAAGCCTAATCCAGCCAAGAGAGCTGCTCCTTGCTGAATAAAACGATCCTGGTGTACTGCCTGTTGTCTACGACTCCCCTGTAAAGACAGAAATATTACCAAAATGATAATCTCAAATAATGTATATAAAAGGATGTAAAAAAGAAGAAGTAAATAATGTCTATAAACTCCTTGTCTGTAAGTATTTATGACAAATGACCTGAAATACAAGAATTCAAGTTCTTGTTTTACACTTAATAATCAAGTTCTGCAATTTACAACACTTCATTTGCCATAAGAAAGGATATGAACAAAACTTACTGGCATAATCCGCACAGGGACTCGGAGTGGATAACGTGACACTTGGGCTAACATTTCCCCGTTCAGAAGTCTGAAAATATAGATAGATATATCTTTTAAACATGTACATTAACTGTAATCATCTAAAAAATTCCTGACAGCCACCATAAAAATACATAATTATACATAACATAAGCACATTGATTTAAAAGTTGCATTTTTTTATCTCTCGTAAAAATATGTAATTACTTTTCTGTATGTACTAGTTATCTTTATCTGGATAATTTATCCTTCAGAGCATAAATTACCAATATATGTAGATTTAACAATTATGCAATCCTTATTATGT
>BOPN01001953.1:219559-232059 GCA_017312705.2 Penaeus japonicus
CCCAGTAGTCTGGGGCGTCCTTTGGGCATAACTTTTTTCTTCCCTGAATTTTTTTCCATTTTTTACGTGTGACCTTCCTGAGCCTACCGGAGTTTTCCTTGTGAGCTCCTGTTTTCGCTTGGGGGGTGGGCACTAACTTACCGTCCCTCGCACTTGGCAGGTTCGGCGTTAGGAAGGTGTCTTACACACAACTCCGATCCCTTAGTTGGTACTGGAGAACGCAACCAGGCTTCCACTAGGGGGGGGGGGGGGCGAGGACGTGTAACGATAAGACTTGTGTTTTTTTCTCTTCTCTTAGCTATTGGGATTAGGTTGATACAATAGTTAAGGGACAGGAAATCCCCTCAGGACAACGGGCTTTGGCCCAGGGTTCGGACCTGGTCCGACACCCGAGTATGGTTGATCCCCCGGCTACCCTTCCTCCTCCTCAAGGAGGAAGGGCGACTCCGAACTCTTCTAAGACCAAAATGACCACTGAAGGAACCCCGACAAATGACCGACCCAGAAGACCAATCATTGATATCCCTCCCGAGAATGCGTGAATGAAAATCAGTCCCTGCAGAATGTCAACCCCTTTATCATTAAGAAGGTCCTTGATGGTCAAGTGGAAGGCAGTTTTGATTTTGTCCGTAAATTGTGAGATGGTAGCCTCCTTGTAAAAGTACAATTTAAATCTTAGGTTAAGGATTTGCTTAAACTGACGCAAATTCATGACCTTAAAGTTAAAGTAACTATCCCTGTTGGCCCAAATACCTGTAAGGGAGTAATCTTTCACAGGGATTTGAGGACAATGGAAGAAAGGGAAATTCTTGAGGCCATGAAAGACCAAAGCGTAGCAGACGTAAATTGTATGACCAGGAAGGATGGAGATGTGCGAGTAAAAACCGGATTGTGTTTCTTGACCTTTTCTACACCCAAAATACCAAGTACTGTTAAAGTTGGATATGAGATCTTTCAAGTTCGACCTTATATCCGAAAACCAATGCGTTGTAATAGATGCCAAAAATTTGGACGCACCTCATTAAGATGCATTGATAAAGATACTGACAAATTAATTTGCGGTAAATGTACTGGAGCCCATGATACCACTACATGCACGGAAAAGACACTCAAATGTGCTAAGTGTGGAGGTCCCCATCAGTCAGGTTCTGCTAAATGCAACAGCCTGAAGAAGGAGACTGAGACATTGGCATACATGAGAGAGCACGATATTAGCTACCGTGAGGCCAAGAAGAAAGTTGAAGGTTTGGCAAGCAAACCCAATACTTCTTACGCCTCAGCAGTAACTAACAATGTTTCCAGTGCAAGCAGTGTTAGTCAGCAGCCCGCAGCTAAGGACCAGGAAATTTCAGAATTGAAGGAAACTGTTAAAGACTTGATGAATCAGATTAAAGAACTGAATAAAACAATAAAGGAAATTGCTTAATCAACCCAGCAAAAAAAGCTTCATAAGGAGGATGATACCAAATCACAATCTGGATCACACCTCTTAGTCCAGGCGACCCCTACTAGAACTTCGTCTGGTATTTGTTCTGCTCGTAAGGGCAGATCATCTTCCGCCGGGCGTCTCTCTAGCAGAGGGGAGCAGGCCATGGAGGCTACTGTCTCCAAAAAATCTCGAGAGAGGCCCTCGGGAAGCGAGGGAGAGGAGGAGGCGCCTCCCTCCCCAAAAAAAGGAAAATAAAAACCGGCGGACAAGGCACTTCCAAACCCCATAAAACGTAATCCATGCGTATACCATTATACAATGGAACTGTCGAAGTCTTAGATCAAAATTAAACTCCCTTAGATTATTAGCCTCGTCCTATGCTCCCGATATTATTGTTCTCCAAGAAAGCCATTTAAACGACCAAGTTTCTGACGAGGTCGTATCGCTGAGAAACTACGATTTGTGTAGAAAACACCGAGAGGGAAGGGGTGGAGGCGGGGTCGCCATGTACATTGTACATCCACCAGAACCTCCCTTTCACTGAAGTGACGATTAATTCTACTTTGGAATACGTCGCATGCAAAGTAAAATTCAATAACACGTATCTAATAACAGATTAATTTTAGGTGATTTCATCGCTCATCATACTTCATGGGGTTCCCTGTGGGTGGAGGTGAGCAAGTAGTTAAGGGGGGATTTCGAATGTTCGATCCCACTAACGGTTTTCGGGCCCTCCCATCTTTCCTATTTCATCTAGCTGATTAATTTTTTTACATTATGTGTATTTGTATGCAATGCATTTATACTATTAATATGACTATGATAGCTGCCATAGTTTTTGTGCGGTGCATCTATTTTTGGTGATTGCAGAAGACAGAAAAAATCCCAAAAAACATCGAAAGTATGAATGGCATGGCAATTTCCTTTTAACCACATATAGTAGACACAATAAAGTATCTTTGTCGATATTTTTGTACACGTATCTTTTATGACAAATTTGATTTAAAAAGAAAACTTTGCCTTTCTTTTTTCGTAAAAAAATCATATATAAAAATTCGCCATAAATTTATTTGAAGCAATTATTGTTTGATAATACCGGGGAAAGTTTGGACAAACGTGATGATTATGGTGCTGAATTTTCTTTTAAATCGGTCAATTACTGACATTGGTTAACATTTTGTGTATCTAAAAAACAAGTTTTGAGAAAATCGATGTTTTATGTGAACATATACAATGCTTGATAAAATCCACTCCAAAATGTATCAAATCTAAGTATATACATAATTTAACTATTCAACCATTCCTGGGAAGCCTGCCAGTGATTATTTAGGCAGTTTGAGGCCATGTTACATAACTTCTGTCACCTGTATAGCCTCTCAGAATCTAGCCTGGGAGAAACTGCTCACGTTACAAGGTTCTTGGTCCCCTGTTATTATCATTTTAGAATATATAACACTTTATTGATGTGTTATATATCTCTAATATGATAATAACATATTCATTGGGTATCAGTGGAGCCCATCCACCTCATTGATGCCAGGAAAAGGTATTCGAGATTAAAAATTACCACGCTGGTAAACTGGGCCAGGTGCCGACTTTCTTTTTTTATGGGGGAGGCCTTTTGAGATGGCAACAAGCTGTGTCTATAGCTTGCAGTTGTGGCATGGTTCTCATGTGGCGACGAGAAGTCAGGGGTGGGTGCGGGGGATGGGGTGGAGGGGCCAGCGACCGCGTCGTCGCCGAAAGCTGAGTTTGCTTCTTCCCTTTTCCTGCTTTTTTATCCTTTCACGATTCCTTTCACTGACAGCCTTTCGTTTTGAACCTTTTGCGTGGCATTGTCAATCAATATAAGTCAAGAACGAAGATAACTATGATAAATACGCAAATATGCGTTGGCAGGAGCTTGTATACACACATGTCATCTCTCCAGCAAGGCCTCACTCGCCGCTCTGGCGTCGCCACTCGCCAGCAACAGCCCAAGTTATCGTACCTCACCATCACTCAAAAAGTAAATCGAAAAAACAGCAGAAAAACAGTAATAAATGCAAAAAAAACAAAGAATTGACAAGAAGGGGGCGTGTCAGCACTACTACGCGTTTAAAGAGCCAGCCCTTTAAACCGACACTACGGGGAAGGGAATGCATTATGCGTCTGGCCATGTATCGGCTTTGATCCGATGAGGTTCAAACATGAAGTTTTCAATAAAAAAAAAAAAAATGAAAATTTGAGGTCGTATCGGCGAAATCCCCCCTTAAGTTGATCAATGACTCTGATCTGATACTTCTAAACGATGGTAGTCCAACGCGAGTGGACGATAATACCGGTAATTTGAGCTTTATTGACCTATCACTGGTCTCTTCAACATTAGCAGCCAAGTGCCTGTGGCACACCATTGACGACTCGTTGGGAAGCGATCACCTTCCTATTTGTATTAAATATTCATGCGACACCACGAGAACGCCTTCAGCACCTAGATTTAACGTAAAAAGAGCAGATTGGGTCGCCTTCACAAGGAGCGTCACGCTTGAAGTTGTTGGAGAAACCATTGATGATAAAGTAAACAATGTTCAAAATTGTATTATAAATGCAGCAATGGCAACCATCCCTAAGACTTCGACAGATAGCGTTAAGCATAAGGTTCCATGGTGGACACTAGATTGCCACAGGGCGCTATGTGAACGAAATAGGGCCTACAGGCTTTTCCAAAATAATATCACAAACGAGAACTTTCGCAACTACAAACAAGCGAGAGCTAGGGCTCGAAGAACAATCAGACAAGCCAAAAGAGACTCCTGGCGAAGCTTTGTCTCTACGATCAATAGCAACACCAGTACATCAGAGGTTTGGTCCACTATCAAAAAAATAAATAGAAAAAAATATATCCTGCAAAATAAGAAACATCTTACAAGAGGGAAACAATTTTGATGAACCTAGAGACATTGCTAATGCACTCGCCAGGCAGTTCTCTTACACAAGCAGCTCGGAAAATTACCATCCTGCTTTCCTGACCACCAAGGAAGCATCCGAGCTGCAACCAATTCACTTTGCCACAGGAGATGACTTTGATTACAATAAAGATCTTACAATGGATGAGCTTGTCCGAGCCCTAGAAGCCTGTAGAGGAACGTCCCCAGGCCCCGATGAGATTCGATATGAGATGATAAAGCATCTTAATCATGATGCCATGATGAAGTTGATAGAAGTGTCAATGACATTTGGAAAAGCCAGACTTTTCCAAATTCATGGCACTTCGCCCACATCACTCCCATATTGAAAGGAGGGGGAAATCCCAGATCCGCCATCTCTTACCGCCCAATTGCGTTGACAAGTTGCTTATGCAAGGTCATGGAAAGAATTGTTAATAGTAGGCTATTGCATTTTCTAAACATCAGGAATTTACTAGTTGACGAGCAGTGCGGCTTCCGAAAGGGACGTCAAACTCTCGATCAGCTAGTAAAACTGGAAAGTCATATTCATGAGGCATTTGCCAAAAAGCATTTTTTGATTTCAGTTTTTTTAGATATAGAAAAAGCCTACGACATGACATGGCGACATGGCCTACTCAGAAGACTTTATGCTTTCGGATTACGTGGAAACTTGCCTTGTTTTATCCAAAATTTCATATCTGGCAGAACGTTTTCTGTCAAATTATTTTCTGACAATGTTACTTTCTCGGACATTTTTGTCCAGGCAAACGGGGTCCCACAAGGAAGTGTCTTGTCACCAACATTATTTTTATGTATGATTAATGACATTTTACCATCTCCTCCTCGGAATCTTAAATACTCACTGTACGCCGATGACTGTGCATTATGGCACTCCAGCAGAGTTCTCGGCAAAACTGATCCAATTGGCACTGGACATGATTCATAACTGGGGCCTCCAGTGGGGTTTTAAGTTTTCCATAAGAAAGAGTATTGGCGTGATTTTTACCCATAGGAGAAAGCCCAACATCAGGCTAACTCTAGACAACCACCCAATACCTATTCAAAATTCAGCTAGATTTCTTGGTCTACTCTTTGATAGTAGATTAAATTGCAAAGACCACATTGGTCAGTTAAATAATAAATGTCAAAAAGCACTCAGTTTATTAAAGTGCATTTCTGGACACAAATGGGGAGCTGATAGAAAGTCTTTACTGATGTTATATAAATCCCTGATTAGGTCTAAAATAGATTATGGGTCAATCGTGTATGGCTCGACAACTAGCTCAACTCTGAAAGGATTGAATGTTGTGCAGAATGCTTGTTTGCACGTCTGTCTTGGAGCCCTTAAGTGCACTCGCACAGAGCGCCTAGAGGTAGAGTCGGGAGGACATCCCCTCCGTCTCAGACGCGGCCAGCTTGCACTGACCTATGCCGCAAAAATTGCCAGGCAACCCAGTCACCCAAACAAGAATGTTTTAAGCCGGCAATTGGGCTCGCAGCACCGCGGCAGAAAGCCGCTGTGCAATAGACTCGATGACCTCGCAAATAAAGTCGGTATAGACCTCTCTACCATCGATACCCTGGTTCAGTCAAATATTGCACCGTGGGAGACACCCAATTTTTCCACCGTATTAGACTGGCTACCATCAGCCAAAGAGCCACGGTGCCGGAGGTGGAGGTACGCCAGCGGTTCAGAGAAATCCTAATTAAACATCTTTCCTTTTTTCATTTGTATACCGACGGCTCTAAGACAGACGAGTGTGTAGGAGCGGGTGTATGGTCGACTGAATGCCAGTTGAGATTCAGATTGCCGAATCATATATCGATCTTTCTTTCTGAACTTTTTGCAATAGACAAAGCTTTAGATTTTGCCCTATCGACGACCCACGATAGAAAAGTCATTTTTTCAGACTCACTAAGTTCACTTAAAGCAATTAAATCCTTAGAAACCACCAAAATTGAAATACAGGGAAATATCATTCGTAAATTACATAGTGCCAATAAATCAATCAAGCTGATATGGGTATCCATGGCAATGAACAGGCTGACAAATTACCCGGGTCGACTGGGGATCTTGAGCCTGGCATTGTCCGCACAGATCTCTGGTGTTTTGTCTCTTTTATAAAAGCAAAAATGCATCTCCTGTGGCAAAGTGAGTGGACCGACCTCCGAATCACTAAACACAAAAAAATAGAAGGGAGGAGGTGGTGTTGGCCAGACTTAGGGTCAATGCCACGAGATTAACCCACCTCACTCCCTATATCGAAAAGAACTTCCCTCCACAGTGTGGCCAATGCAATAGATACCAGACAATACCCCACCTATTAATGCCACAAGTACAATAACCAAAGACAAAACATCAAAACTATTTACAAATCAAAAATATAGAATGCAATATTAAAAATTTACTATCAGACAATGAAAAAATAATCAGTAAAGTAATCGCTTTTCTAAAGGAGACAAAACTTTATGACCTTCTATAGATTGATGAGATAAAATGGAAACATTGGCTTAATGACCATGGCATGTGCAGCTGGTTGATAGCCAATAAATCCAACAATAATAATAATAATTCCATGAGGTTCTCTCTGAATAGCATACAGCAGCTAAAGTCATTGGCTTTGGCTACTGATGGCCAGGCAACTACGATGGAAAAGGAGTTCCCACGGCGCAATGTTTGAATGGAGCAGGGTATCTATGGTAGAGAGACTTATACTGACACTCGACGAGGGCGTGGAGTCGTGTGGTGACAAGGGGTCTAGCGCCGCGACCCTCCGATCGTAAATACTGAAGTAAAGCATTTCCGGTACTGGCTATTGTCAAGGTATAAACCAACACATTCTGGACACGTCTAAGACGGAGCGGACTGTTAAATAAGAAAAGGTTCTCTGGCCCAACAAGCATCCAAAGGGGGCGCCACTAATCATAGGTTCGCCATGAATGCTCCATTAACGTAGCTGGGGAGGGGATCAGCTGATCAGGGAGAGGGGGGGAGGAGGGGGAGGAGGAGGTAAAGGGTATCCCGGTCGAGGATATGGGGTGGGGGGGAGGTAGGAGGAAGTGATGATTGAAAGATGAATAAGCTCGTGTGTGCTGGAGATTTTGGTAAAATTGGAAGATGGAAGAGAGGAAAAAGGAGGGATGGTAAAGAAATAGAGAAATATGGAAAGAGAGAGACATTATAGATATAAAAAAATATAAATAAAAAATCCCCCAAACAATAAACAAACAGGATTAGTCCCAGCTCAAAGAAATCCTGAAACGCCGTGAAATTAATCCCACTGCTCGGCTCTTCACGACAACACTTCTTTCCGAAGGGCGTGAGGGATCTCGCACCTTCAGGATAATACTCTTTCAAGGGCGCACTGTCTGGAGACTCCGCCTACCTGCCTTACTTTAAAGACTCTCACGGGATCTCTATGGAGTCTGTCTTCGGATATGTACGTTCTCTCTCAAACGTTTTCATTATTTTGGATTTTTTGCCTGACCAGATTTTTTTCCGGTTTTCTTTTTTTTTATGAAAATTGTTCTCTCTGAAGTATAAACTTTATTTCTGAGGTTCTCATTTTTCATATATGAAACTTTCTCTTATTGTTAAGTTGTTGTTTTTTTGTGCATCATCATCGCCCTTTCTTTTTCTCTGAAATCTTCCTCCATTTTCAGTATTTTTTTCTCCTTATAAAATTTTCTCTCTACTGAGGTTCTCATTCCTTCAATTTTCGTTTTTTCTGAAAATTTCGTTTGAAGTTTTTCATCATTTAATACCTGTTGAATATGGGATATCAGTGGTCTGGTTCACCTTCTTCTTCTCACTCTACCTACACATCCTGCACCGCCGATACTTTAGATCCAAAGGTAGGCATCTTGCTGTGTCATTGAAGATAGTACTTGGTAGAGACAGTGGATGGGCGCCCGTCACTGATTTCGTTCCTGTTGGTGCCAGGTGAGAGTAGTGCCATTCATGTTTGGGATTTTGAAGTTAACTTATATTATATTGTAGTAATTATGATGAAAATATTCATCACTTACCACTGGATATAACTCTTGCTCGCAGTATGACTGTAAAAAAAAAACAGTAATAGAAAAGATTTACCCATGTCGGCACATTCACGTCACGCAGACTTCGGCATATTTTTTTTTTTTTTTCGTTGTTTCTAAAGTTTTACTCCCTATCATATCCTCCTTCTTTGCATTCTTTTCTTATCTAAAGCTTTTTTTATGCTTCTTAATCTCTGAAATTTTTATTCTTATCTGAAGTTTCTTTATTTCCGAAATTTTCATTATAGTTTTATCATTTTTTTCATCTTTCTCATATTTTCGTTCTTAATTTCGTTTTCATTTTTTCGGAAATATTCTTCTTTCTAAATGTATATTTTCTTTTCCATTCTTCATTTTTTTTTTTTCTTATTCTTTCTGATTTTTCTCTGAGATTTTCTTTCTTTCTAAAATGTCCATGCTAAAGACATTCCCATATTTTCTTTTTTTCTTTTTTCATTTGTGGTTTCATTAAATTCTACAGTGCTTTGTTCTTCCTGAAAATAAATATTCAGGTTTTGATTTTTTTTAATCAGATACCTCTTCTAAAATTGCTTTAACCCAAAACCCCAAACTGCACCAGATTAATATTCCTTCATTAACTTCAAAGTAGTTCACGCGATGAAAATCTAGGTCTTTCAAACTGTAATTCTTGGAATCTTTTAATAAGCTTACCTCGCCCCCTCCCCCCCCTACACCTTCTTTCAAGTTCATTAGATTAGGTGGAGAAAAATGTTCATAACTACATGTATAACGTGTATGCGTGTGTATGTGCGAATTTATGTAAACACACAAATACACACACACAGACACACACACACACATATATATACATATATATATATATATATATATATATATATATATATATATATATATATATATATATATATATAATATATGTATGTATGTATGTATTTATATACATGTATATATATTATATATGTATATATGTATATATATAAATATATATAAATATATATATCTATTAGATATATATGTACACACACACACACACACACACACACACACACACACACACACACACACACACACACACACACACACACACACACACACACACACACACTGCGCATACATATGTAAATTAGTAGGATCAAAATTGCCAACTAGCCATGGTAATGGTTTGTTACGACCTGAGCGGAACTGACTCGCCAAATGATATATACTCGTTTTCTGTCGTCTGGCAAGGTAACAGATAATTATATGGGTGTTTTTTTGTTTACTTGATTGTTAACGGGTCAAGGGTTGTTAGTGGGATTTTAGGACGGGAAAACACTCAGTCAAGGAGATAAAGGTTTAGTAATTCAACTTTTCATGAAATCTTTGTTCTATAGGTAGAACTCCGGTCCAGAGTATAACTTGCATATACATTATATTTGTTTGGAGTTACATGAAAAAATTATTTTGCCTGGAACCTCCCTGACACAGTGACGTCACAACAAGCCGGATTGATACGGATATCGTGTTTGAAAACGTCTAAGATAGGGAATCGTAGAAAGTACTGGAATGCTCAGTATTTTGTAAAAGAGACAAGAATGTACAAAGAAAATAAATAGTAGCATCCTTACCCTCCCATCGGCTATAATACAATAATTATCAACGTAGTACAGGGCGCAGAAATGAAATAGTATCCCTCTTTCCGAAGACTTTTTCGCTCCGGGATTGAGTTCGAGAGTTTGTCAACATGGCCCAAGGGAGTCGAGGTGTGACGCGGGTTTTAGCGAAATTAAAATCCTCTGTAGAAGAAGGGAAATATTATGAAGCTCACCAGATGTATAGAACTTTGTACTTCAGGTTCGTCTTGTTGTAGTTTTATGGTAATGCAAATTTTAAATATATCTGTGACCCAGATATACACGCCGGGCAATAATACCAGGCGTTGGAGATGGCATCAATTGCATCATAAAAATAAACCGTGTTAGACTTACAGAAATGTGAATTAAAATGCTAAATCCTCTTGTCTAAGAACGAGAAGCGGTATGAAGCAATGAGAAAGATTGATGGATTCTAAAGCCGTGGAATGGGTGTACTTCTCTCACTTATTTTGATTTCTTTTCTTGATGACATATTGTTATTGTTATTGTTAATTAGATTACTATTGTTATTAGTTTGTTCAGTTCTTTTTTATCAGATGCTTTTCTCTCATTGTTTTTTATTTGTCTTTGTAAATTGATGTTAGTTATTTAAATATGGATGTGATTGCAGTGTTCAGGACTGAAGAATTTTGGTAGTTAATCTTACTTCACTTGTATATGAATAGGCAAAGACATGATTACATCAAGCAGTTTACTTTGGGGGTATTTATATAGAATAGAACTATAAAGGAGTTACTTAGAGATTTGATATTGATTGTATAATTGTAATTCCATTGGATTCCATGTTTGCATTTATTAGGAATGCCCATGAGCTGGCAGGTAACCTTGTCCTGGCAGGGTAGCAGCCCTCAGTAAAGCAGTCACTGTTTTGGTCAACTAGTAATTGCAGAAACTATACATCTGTTTTTTGTTTTATTTTGTTATTTCTTTATTAGGTAAATTTTGTGAATAGTTCTGTATTGTTGATTATAATGATATTGGTAGCAGTGGATTGATCTCACACTCTGTTACTCATATATAGTAGTTGATAGTAGAGGGGGGCATGAAGTAGATTAGGTTTCTTGACCTTCATCTTGTATTGTTAAGGATCCTAAGTCAGGATTACTACTGAGGTGTACAATGTAAATAAGGGTAAAATTTTGAATTTTATTTTCAAAGTTGACCATTAACCCATTGATGATGGGGCTATTTTGGCTCTAAATGGTTGAAATGCCGGGATATTCTAAGGGATAAGGATAATGCCTCGGGACTCTCGGCTGCACTAGCTGCGGGCGAGCGCTGTACGCCTGATCACCTGGCGCGCCAGCCTTGATTAAGTATCTCGTCGCTGGCGTCTGACCCAAAAACCACTAAAAGTGATAGCATGTCAACTGGTGCGAATGGGTTAAGAGTAACTAAGGATGATATCAGAAATGAATCAGCAGCTTGAAAATAGGAAAAAAATGCAAATGTATTTTTATCACCTTAAATTTGTAATTTATTCTTAACCCTTTCCCAACGGGGCATGTCAATAAGTGAAAAGCCCTACGCCGGGCCATTGCAATATTGCATTGGAAACGTCACACTGGCATGATGCTCCAGCATCGGGAATTTAGCTGTGTCACACCATCATCATAGGGTTAAAACAAAAATAGTCAAATTCAAAAGGTCTAAAACTATTTAAATGTGAGTCTATTATTTTATAATTTTTAACAAGTCCATAGTTAAAAAAGTGAAAAAAGTTTAGGGAATAAGTTTGTGTAATTAGAGTGGATTATGTCATTTTTCAGGATATTCTGAAGTAAAAATGTTAAATTTTGATGAATAATCCCACCATCCAACCCATAATAATATGAATGTATTATAATAAAATCCCCTTACAAATTGGAGCATCATATTTTACATGGGCGCTTGCTCCCTAAAGGCATAAATGGAGGGTGGGGGGGGTTATTCATGATTTTTGGAAGTATTATGACCCATCTTACTAACACTGGTCAAGAACTTCTCATCTGCCTGATAAAGTGCAAATATCACGTAAATACTAAGGCAGTAGAACTATGTGGCTATACATTTAATCATCTGTAGCACATTGGTATTTACATATGCACTCGCTATATGCTGAACAGGGGGCAGGAAGTATTTATCTTTTTTATTTATATGTGTGAAACTACAGCCAAAAGGATGAATAGTCCATCCCTTATTCACCCAATAGGAAGCACAAGTGCACATAATACCATATACAGCAAAGTACAAACACTCCTGAAGGAGCATATGAGGGGGGTATTCATTTTTTATTATCTGTGTCTGAGTATTTCTTTTTTCAGCAATATGGTCATTAGTGATACATGGAAGAGATAATTATAAAAAAAAAAAAAAAAAAATTACCTGGTAACTGCTAACAGGCATGAATGAGGCTCAGAATAGCTTGTTGGGTACTTTCACATTTGGGTTGCTACAACTGACATAGAATCGAGATATTACTTCAAAACTTTGTAGGATGACTCACTGATG
>BOPN01001953.1:239559-244813 GCA_017312705.2 Penaeus japonicus
TAGGCCTTAAATATTCTTATCTTGTAGGGATTACAAAAGGTAATGATTAAGAAATGAACTGCAAATCTCCTGCTTGTCTGTTCTACAAGCCAATAATAATGCCTGATTTCTCAAGTTTCATCAAGGAAGACTTTGTACTTTGTTTTTTCAAGAGCTCAATTTTTCATATCAGAAATGTTTATGTCACTCATATGTTAAATGCATATCACACAGTGGAGTGTCAAAAACGAAAAGTTATGGTACATAGAATATGCCATACAATACCAAAATTATTATTCTACACTCACAAGAAGAAAGAAGCAAGGAACATAATTATATAGTTTGCACAGGTAGAGGAGGGCCTATAAAGAGAAAGGGGGTATAAGGATTATGTGATGGGTGAGGCTCGAGGAAATGTGCCAAACAATGTTATGTTAGTAGATACTACCTACAGTTCACTTGTAAGGAAAAAGTCACTAGAAAAATGCCCATCAGCTTTTGACAGGTTGAGCCACTATCATGGTAAATGAGACTAGTGGTTAATATAGATTTTTTTTTGTAAAGAAGCTTTTGTATGCTGGTATATACATTTTATCCAATCATTATTAGCAGTAAATAGAAGTTGAAGGCTTTCTAGACAATCTATGTCAAGTAGAAGAATTTTTATTAACTATTCATAAAAAATTTATTACAGCAAACAAGTGGTGCAGATTTAGCTTTACTGATGTTAGATGTGTTGGAGAAATCCAAGACAAAACCAACAGAAGAGCACATAGCCAGAATAGCAAGGTTAGTGACTCTTTATTTGTACAACTTTTAAAGAAATAACATTGCTATTATGACAGCATTTCCAGAAGTTAAATTTCAGAAACCAAATAGATTTACCATTTACTTTTATTGATTAACTTCCTGAAGGTGTTCCATTTTGTAACTCAACTATTACCCCTACAGTTTATTCAGCCTTCTAAGTAATGGTACTCCAGAGCGCCATCAGTACTTGGTGCGGTCAGTCAAGTGGTCCTGCGATGAATCACACAAGCTTGGGCATCCAAGGTTACACCAGCTGCTAGCACAGACATTGTGGAAAGGTATATATAGGTCTTTCTTTTCTTGAAATGTTAGACAAGCAGAACTGGCTGAACACTTTCCAAAGACCATATACTGAAGGTCCTGAGTTAATTGATACACTATTTGTGAGTGTCGTGCCTTTTTGCATACGTACATGCTGTATGCTAAATTGTCAGATGTTATGAAATGGAACATTCCTCCATTTCACAGAAAAGAATTACGGCTCAGCAAGATATCACTACTTAAGGTCAGAAGATGGTGGAGGATGTGCAGACATGCTGGTAGAACTACACTTACTCCGTGGCTACCCATCAGAAGTTGATCTGTTCCTAACTCAGGCTGTTCTTCAGTAAGTATGAATGTGCTATGTAAAAAAAGTGTTGAGCTTCGTTTTCTTCTTCTCTCTTTTTGCTCATATTCTGTTTCTCCTATCTTTATCAAATCCATTTAGAATTGTGCTCTAACTAGGAGGCAAAGACCGGTTGGGGAATTTCGATCTTTATGGGTTAAATAGCCCATTCTTAACCCATTCTTGCTGGGGCTTATAATTTGCATAATACTGCTAGATAACAAGTGCATGCAGTGACTAAGCATTAGATCTCTCTCGGTGCAATTCCATGCTGCGCCTTTTTGAGTGATTTTTATTGGCCTGGTTCAGTGGGATGAAAAGAGGAGGGTTTGTATTTGTACATTAATTCCAGAAATGAGTAAAATGTGTCTTACAAATAGAACTCCTGCTATTATTTACATGTGTAATGATGTAAAACCCACGTTTTCAGGGAGAGATCGTAATATAATAGGACATCATAGGACATGGATTTTAAATTTTACTAATATTCACCCATAAGATAATAATTCCCTTGATGACTTAGACTTCTGTTTCAATATTTGAAATGAGTTCACCAGATAAGAATTATATCCAACTTTCAGTCTCAAAAGACCTACTACATTGACCAGAAATCTTAAGTATATAAATTATGGGATGATTATGCACATGAAAAGCAGTGCAAAGACATATATATGAACAGAAGTCGTTAACATTAACATGCCATCATCATGTGAACTGGCAGTAATTTGACAGTACTTCTGCAGCATGTAAATATATTAGTAACAAATACATTACATGTCAAAATATATGCTTAGATCCATTATTTGCTTCTAAATGAGTAACAGATATTCAAAAATTTTGGGGTTGATCCCTAGACATAGAGTTGAATTTGTTATAACAATGTCAATATATATATATATTTTTTATTATTATTTATTGATTTGCTTTTTTTCATAATCTAGTATTAGAAATTTAATTAATTAATGATGTTCCATTTCTTTTCCCCCTGCCCATCCTTCTCTCTTCTCACTGTTGCTTCTTCATCTCCTTGTTTTATAAACATACAAGTGCTCAGCATTTCACTAATTTAACTTGATATTTCATTTGCAGGTACTTGTGTCTTCAGAAGAAAGTTGCTGCATCAGAAGTTTTTGAAAATTACACAAAGAAGCACCCTAATATCACAAAGCAGAGAGGACCTCCATTCCTTCTTCCTCTGCTCAATTTCCTTTGGCTTCTCCTGTCTGCTATTGAGAGGTAAAATTGTCATTCATTTTTTATCTTTATAACATCTTTTAACCCTTTTTTAATTATTATTCTGCTGCAGGTTAAATTTAACTGATACTCAAACATGTATTTGACATGGTTGTTTGCTGAAATTTTTGTTTTTATATTGGCCTTATGAAATAGATTTACTGTATTGGTTGATATACACATACATCATTATTATCTTACAACAATATCAGGGAAGGCTACCTTATACAATAAGTGATTTCCTCAATGTGTATTCTTAAAGTATATTGTCTACTATTGTGAATTGGTTTTGCTTACAACTTACATCTTCTACATACTACTTAGTGTATTCACTACTTTACTTGTTACCCAATACATGATAGGATTATTACATTATCATTATTATTGTTGTTGCCATTATTATTATAATTATTATTATTATGTTAACCCATTGTGGATGGGTGTCATAACACAGGAGCTTTGACCTGATGACAGGCGTCACAACATACATGACATTTGGGGATTTTGGATTACTTTGCTATTTTATTGTGCTATGAGTAAGGAGTAAGTAACAATGACAATTGCAGTCATAATTACTTTTTTTTTTTTTTTGTAATGAATGTATCAAGGTTTGTCCTTTATCAAGTTCATTGGTAAACTATATACAGTAGAATAGGCAAAGTAAATGAAGATGAGTGTTTCATTTTTGCTCAGTGCAAGTAACAGAATCATGTAGGGGAAACAAGAAATTCAGAGGGCCCTGCATATATATGATAGGATGCCACATATTTCCTTAAACTCATTCCACAGAGTTAGTGTTTGCTCCTCCTACTGTTCTTCTCTCTCTCTCTCTCTCTCTCTCTCTCTCTCTCTCTCTCTCTCTCTCTCTCTCTCTCTCTTGATGGGCATTGTTTAACCCATTCACGCTAGGGCTATTTCGGCTCTAAATGGTCGGAATGGCAGGGTATTCGAACACATAAGCCTAATGCCTTTGGATTCTCGGGCGCGCTAGCTGCAAGCAAGCGCTGTACACCCGCTCACCCGGTGCGCCGTCCTTGACTAAATATCTTGTCTCCGGCGTCTGACCCAAAAACCACTGAACATGATAACAAGTCAACCGGTGCAAATGGGTTAAGATGCCATGAGATCTTGTATATAGGAGTTGCTTTCTAAATGCCTTGGCCAGTTATTAACCCATTGTGGATGGGTGTCATGACATACATGACACAGGAGCTTTGGTCTGACGATGGGCGTCATGACGTTCATGGATTTTGGATCATTGTGCTATTTTATTGTGCTATGAGTAAGGAGTGAGTGATGATGGCAATTGCTGTCATAATTATTATTATTGCCATAATATTGAGCAAACCTAACTTCCAAAACCTAGATGGCACCACATTCTTCTAGCACTAGTAAGAGAGAGAGCCTTGAATGGCACCCATCTACGGTCTCTAGCAAGCACAATCTTTAGAGAGTGATGGCACACAGCAAATTGAAGACCTCTTGCCCTAAAGTACTGCAGATGAAGAATCTGCAGGCAGAACGAGAAGAGGAAGTTGACTCATATCATACCCAGTGTCTAAAATGTTCTCTTGTGCTAATAGGGATGCCTTTTACTGTGTCACTCACAGTCATAAGCACAGGTTTCCTTCCTCTTCCCTACCTCTTCATGTTATCTTCATTGTAGGTGGTTATGTTTGGTATTCGTTCATGACAGCACAAAAATACGAAAAAATAAAGTTGCTTTTTGTCCTCCCATAAGACAGCAATACTTCTATCATACTTAGTATAAGGAAAATAATTAGTTGATATGGATCATATACTACAATTTTAGTCAACTGCAGCACTAATAGAGCCTGTCATATGGCATATATAAGTCTCTAAACACAATAAAACACAAATATGGCTCTAGTTTTATAATGAGTGACTGAAAGAGAGTGGGAAGATTCAGATCATGATGCTTCAAGCTGCCTCGCTCTAAAATAAAACCCATCCTGGAGACTGGGCAAGCGAATCTTTCCCTTGTCCGCAATGGGTTAATGGATTATATTACTTTTTAGATGAGTGAAGCCTCAAAGTCTTACTTGAAATGGTGTGTTTGTCTTTGCAGGTAAAAAGGGATTTCTACAGCTGAAGAATTTAATGTTTCTTATTTCTTGTTTCAGTGGACAAGTAACTAGATTCACGGTTTTGTGTGAGCAATATCAACCAAGTTTAAAGAGAGATCCTTCCTATAGAGAATATTTAGACAGAATTGGACAGCTATTTTTCAATCTCCCTGCTCCTCGTCCCCAGCAAGGGCCTGGGGGCATATTTGGTAAGTGTTCTAGGATATTTTTGTGAGAAAATATTTGTTTTGTGTCATGATAATGTTGAAACTGTAAAGTATGTGTTCACCCAGCATCACAAAGTAGCATTCACAATGAATAGTTATTGACACACACAACATGCTGTACATGCCTATTAATTCCACACACTTGCACAAATGACACACAGGCACACACATGCGCACACTCGTACACGCACGTAAACACACGTGCACACACGTGCACACACGTACACACACACACACACACACACACACACACACACACACACACACACACACACACACACACACACACACACACACACACACACACACAC
>BOPN01001954.1:0-2500 GCA_017312705.2 Penaeus japonicus
ATATATATATATATATACATATGCACACACATACACACACACTTGCATGAGATCATAGTTACATTCAAGAATATGATTTAGATATGGCCATGGAAGATCACAGCCATCCTTACATACCATATTTGGTCACAAGGAATCCGGCTGGTGTCTCATGGATGATTCAACTTATCACAAACAGGATTGAATACAAATCATCTATTTTTTTACGCAAAAAATGTGGAAAATGCATTTATTTCATCTTTATTCCTTATCTGCATATTGTTTGCGTAAGAGGACATTATGATACCCACTTGAATGACGTCAGAAAATTATAAAGGAACATGGATAGAATATATCATATAGATAGAAATATTTAATAGTTGTTAATCATGTCATTCATTTAACAGCTTTATCAATGAAACATCTTTCTGTAAGACAAAAAAAATGATTATGTAGATTTTATTGCAGATCATATATAAATAGAAAATATTAAAAAAAAAAAAATCTACCGGCAATGAATACTATAGATATAAGTCGCCTATATTTTCCCCGTATCAAGAATGTGAATATTACCATAACAATCCACACAGAGCGACAATTCTCGGAAGAACATGCATAACCCAGAATCTTCTCGTGGAGCAAAGAAGGGAAAGGAACGCGCCATGATATCATCCAGTGTGCCTGGGCGTTGGGCGTCGCTCCAAGTCGGCGCATATAAAACACGGCGGTTCTGTTGACCTGCCAGTTACTTC
Source organism: Penaeus japonicus (assembly GCA_017312705.2). Classification (NCBI taxonomy): domain Eukaryota; kingdom Metazoa; phylum Arthropoda; class Malacostraca; order Decapoda; family Penaeidae; genus Penaeus; species Penaeus japonicus. The sequence continues at coordinate 732 of BOPN01001954.1, forward strand.
TAAGACAACACTCACAGTGAATACATCGCTATCTCGAGGTTCCTCCTCTTATCACTGGTTCATAATATAATTGTGCATAGAAAGCAAGCGCAAAATGGCTCCAATTCAGAAGCACTTTTCTTCTCACGTTGAGGAGAACTCAAGCGGTGCAAGCAGCAAGACCTTCACGGCCAGCAGTTCCATCAACACAGTCAAAACATCTGCATCACATAACAGTGCAATTTCCAGTGAAGGCAACACAACCACTAACTGTGATAATCTAGGGACACACCTCTCCCAGTTTGGAAACCAGGCAGACCGAGAGCTGATTTTGCCCATCGTCTCACGAGGTCATTTCCACCACGACTCTTTCTTCGAGAATCTCCGTCAGCAGTTCGACACAGCCGTGCGAGACATGCTGGATCTATGGGATTCAAGGTCATCTGTCGAGGATGACCTACTTTCCTACAGACGAATGCGAGGTCTTAACCTCACGGAAGAGACTCAGGCTCTCTCTGTCAGCCAAGACGACACGTCGCATCAGGTAAGCGGTTTACTCAGCACTGATTTATCCTACGGAGAGACAGAGACATGTTGTTGAATGGTGTATGTACCGTGTGTGAATGAATTCTCTAAGTGTCTAATTACGCTGGCCTCGATTCACCAGGTCGTGATTGACGTGCGGGACTTCATGGACGGCGACATCAAGGTGAAGGTGGTGGACGACAGCGAACTGGTGATAGAAGGCAGTGTCGAGAAGCGACAAGATGGCTCAGTCTCCAAGAAGACTTTCTGTCGACGATTCTCATTCCCGGCTCTCTTGAGCGAAGACACGGTGTCCTCGTCCATGTCGGCAGATGGAGTTCTTACTGTTACGCTTCCAAAGAAGGTACGTGGTAAAGAAATTTTTGAAACTGGTTTAGTGAAACTATCATTGACAAAGGAAATATAAACTTCTGGTTAGCTTTTTAAAGACAAAGCACCTTAACTTTAAATTAACTTTTTTTTCAGATTTCTTTGTTAAACAACAAGGAGGGCAAAACAGTTAACATCACAGCCTCGCACAAAAAGTCTGAAAATAATACAAATACACACATGAAAACTACAAACAACATCGAAAAGAAGAAAGTTAATTTCGAGGAAAAAACATCCAAATCGTCTCAAGTAAAAGTGCACGAAGATCAGTCTGCCTCGACGGAGTCTAAGAACACGCAGGACTCCAGCGACTCTACAAAGGACAATCCACTCACTTCCTTCCATGTTCTTCCCATTTCCGAAAGAGGGCCTTTCTTCCATGATTCCTTCTTCCAAGATACTCGAAAGCACTTCCAAGAAGCCATCGACCAAATACCAGCGGAGTGGGGACAAGTGGACTTGCGAGTGACCACATGAACACCTACAGAACTTCTGAGAAAACATCATTTGCAGGAAAAGAACCAGGCCGTCGCCTTTACTGAGGACCACCAGTGTTATAAGGTCAGTGGAAATTATATGTATCCCTAATGCCTTTAATAATTGTAATAATTTTCATCTTTTATTTATGATTTGTTAAATGAATATGTAATCTTTAACCGAAACCATAATAGGTTCCCTGAATGTAACCTTATTTTCAAATGAATTCAGGTCGTGGTGGATGTACAGGACTTCAAGGAAGGCGACGTCAAGGTCAAGGTGGTGGACGAGAATGAGCTGACAATCGAAGGCAATTTGGAGATCAAGCGAGACGAGTCCGTCTCCAGCAAGAGTTTCTTCCGCCGTTTCTCCTTCCCAGGACTCGTCAGCGCTGACAC
>BOPN01001954.1:42500-50000 GCA_017312705.2 Penaeus japonicus
TAAGTCTGCATGGACATTACCAGGTTGTAAGTGAAGACGGGCGCAATCATGAACCCGATGCCGCCCATGAGGTTGACGAACGCAAAGCCCCGGGATCTCGCCTCGGTCGGGAACAGTTCGGGTCCGTAGACGTAGTTCATCTGTTGGTGCACAACGCAGACGGAGCTTAGTTTACAGGTTGAGGTTCAGGAAATACAAGGCATTCTATATACTCCCCCATAAGTGTGTGTGTGTGTGTATATATATATGTATATATGTATATATATATATATATATATATATATATATATATATATATAAAGATATATATATATATATATATATATATATATATATATGTATGTATATATATATATATATATATATATGTATATATATATATATATATATATATATATATATATATATATATATATATATGTATATATGATGGTAGGTCGGGTAACGCATTTAATATAGAAAAACAAATTCTAGAATTTGTATTTCTATATTAAATGCGTTACTGCATCCTACCATCTTTCTCACACAGATATAACCTCGGTAACCTGATTTAGGACTTGAATTTCTAATTCATTACTGCCGAGTGCCCACGTGTGTGTGTGTATTACATATGTATTATATACACATACACATACACACACATACATACACACACACACACACACACACACACTCACACATATATTTGTATGTATATATATATATATATATATATATATATATATATATAAATATATACATATATATATACAGATACATACATACATATGCACAGAAACGCACTCATACCTTTCCTTGTATCAGCCGAGCTTTTGTCAGTGTCTCTTGATGATACGTATTATCATTTTTTATGAAGACTATTATTGATATCATTATTATCACTACCATCATCATCATAATCATCACCATTACCACCACCACCATCATCATCATTATCATCACCATTATCCTCATCATTATCATTACCACCATCATCATCATCATCACCACCATCATCATCACCATTATCCTTATCAACATCCTCATGCAATACTTCATGCAAAGTCTGTGAAGATCGAGGCTCAAGTCAACTCACTTGAAACGACCCAGCCACCAGGAAGAAGCCGACCATAACAAGTGTCATCTTAACCCAGAAGTAATCTAGAAATGAAAATACGAAATTAAAACGTGTAAATGTTTTTTTTTTTTTTTTTTTTTTTTTGTTATTATTTATTTATTTATTTATTATTATTTTTTTTTTTTTTTTTTTTTTTTTTGTGTGTGCGTGTGAAAGTTATCTACGTAGGGTTAGATACTCAACGAGAATATCACTCACTCACTCACTCAAATCACTCTTAACCTACCTACAGAAACAGCAAGATCGAGAAGGAAGAATATGCCGCCCACGAAGAGTCCCACGCCCACGATGACGCGTCTTCCGAGGAACGTGGTGAGAGGAGTCATCAACAGGATAGCCGAGCCGTCCATTACCCCGCTGAGACACACGTACAGGAAAGGATTCGAACTGCGGGAAATATACACTCGTATCAGCACGAAGGAGGTGTAGGTGTGAGGGGATACGGTATGCATTGCAAGCAGGAATGCAACGTTTTGGAAGGAAGAGTGGGATTCAGGAATGGAGAGAGAGAGGAAGGATAAGGATAAAGGAATGTTGATTTTAAGAAAAGAGAAAGGAGTTGGGGTTTGGTTTTGCATAGGATTGCGCTAAGACTCTTAATTAAGGAATATTTTAAGATCAGGGTTGATGATAGGTAGGCTTTATGTAAGTGTACAGGATGTATATTATGTTTCAGAGCTTATATATATGGACACTTGCACTCGAGGAACAGATCTAGTAAATCTTAAGAGTTAAATTATGAGATCCGTTCGTTTACACCAGCTACAGTAGAGGAACAAAAAGCAACTTGTAAATGCCTGTCAACGAACAGACTCCCCAGTAGCCGGTCCCTAATGAGATCCCGTTTTGACAATACTCCGTTGACATAAAGATCTACCAACGGAGGAGCAACACATTAATGCTAATATATCACAAGGGAGTCAAAAAAATATATCTAAATATAAACTTGCATACAGTAACGAAAAGCAAAACAATTAAGCCATTTAACTCACCTGTTGAAGTTGAGAACTCACCTGTTGAAGTTGAGAACTCACCTGTTGAAGTTGAGAACTCACCTGTTGAAGTTGAGAACTCACCTGTTGAAGTTGAGAACTCACCTGTTGAAGTTGAGAACTCATCTGTTGAAGTCGAGAACTCACCTGAAGTTTTGAACTCACCTGATGAAGTTGAGACCTCACCTGTTGAAGTTGAGAACTCACCTGATGAAGTTGAGAACTCACCTGATGAAGTTGAGAACTCACCTGATGAAGTTGAGAACTCACCTGTTGAAGTTGAGAACTCACCTGATGAAGTTGAGAACTCACCTGATGAAGTTGAGAACTCACCTGTTGAAGTTGAGAACTCACCTGTTGAAGTTGAGAACTCACCTGTTGAAGTTGAGAACTCACCTGTTGAAGTTGAGAACTCACCTGTTGAAGTTGAGAACTCACCTGTTGAAGTTGAGAACTCACCTGTTGAAGTTGAGAACTCACCTGTTGAAGTTGAGAACTCACCTGTTGAAATTAAGAACTCACCTGATGAAGTTGAGAACTCACCTGTTGAAGTTGAGAACTCACCTGTTGAAGTTTTGAACTCACCTGATGAAGTTGAGAACTCACCTGATGAAGTTGAGAACTCACCTGTTGAAGTTGAGAACTCACCTGATGAAGTTGAGAACTCACCTGTTGAAGCTGAGAACTCACCTGTTGAAATTAAGAACTCACCTGTTGAAGTTGAGAACTCACCTGTTGAAATTAAGAACTCACCTGTTGAAGTTGAGAACTCACCTGTTGAAGTTGAATCTCACCTGTTGAAGTTGAGAACTCACCTGTTGAAATTAAGAACTCACCTGTTGAAGCTGAGAACTCACTTGTTGAAGTTGAGAACTCACCTGTTGAAGTTGAGAACTCACCTGTTGAAGTTGAGAACTCACCTGTTGAAGTTGAGAACTCACTTGTTGAAGTTGAGAACTCACCTGTTGAAGTTGAGAACTCACCTGAAGTTGAGAACTCACCTATTGAAGTTGAGGACTCACCTGTTGAAGTTATTGGCATTGATGGCGACCGCGAGGTAAAGACAGCTCTGGAGGAACCACAGGAGGGGCGTGACGAGGATGATGGTCCTCATGATGGGGGAACGCAGGTACGCCATCGCCTGCTGGAAGGACTCTCTCACGGAAAATGCAGCCTCTTCCTCCGGCTTGGGTTCGGAGTTCTGTGGACGCGAAGTACCGCAAGTATCAACATTGCTGTCGGGGGGTTGGGGTTGAGGGGGGGGGGGGTGATATGACCGAAATGTATCATAAATGTATATCCACCGCCTCTAGACATACAATGTGGATCGGAGAGACAGTCGCATTGGGGCTTACTTGGCTTAATTTTTCTACGATGGACTCCAGAGGCGATGAGAGAGAGACCTTGTTTAGTTTTACGGCTCTCTTAAGGACCTTCATGGCTTCGTCTTGCCTGCCTTGCTGAACTAGCCACCGCGCTGACTCGTCCATTAAGCTGTTGGGAGAGCTGTATGTATACCATGAGATATCACACACACACATACACTTACACACACTTACACACTGGCACACTTACACACTGGTACATTTACATACACACTCACACGCATACATATACTTACACAAACACACACACTTACCCACACTTACACACTAACACACTTACACACACACACACACACACACACAATTGCACACAACTAAAACACTTACACACACACATATAACCCACACACACACACTCAAACACACACACACACACACAAACACACACACTTACACACCCTTACACACACTTACTTACGAAGACAGCGGCAGGAGCGCGAGGGACGGCGCACAGCACACCAGCATGAGGTACCGCCAAGACCGGATGAGGTAACCGACGCCCGAGAAGACGATGACGAACACCGAATACGGGAACCCGAGTAACATCCCGACGAGGCTCCGGTGGCGGGAGGGCGCAGATTCGAGCGCTGGGGAGGACGGGAGGAGGGGGGGGGGGGGGGGAGGAGAAGATTTCTGTGATATGAGATATATTTCGTTTGCTTGTAGAATGCTATCGTTTGGATGTGCTATGGTACGCGTATTGCTTGAATTAGGATGAAATATTTCAACAAGTGAATTCAAAACATGCAATTAAATACACACACACACACACACACATATAGATATACAAACTTATCCTCCCTCACCTTGGCTCCAAGTAGGTATTAACATACTCTGACCAGTCACGCCGGTCAGAATCCTCAAAACCATCAGGAACGGAAAGGAGGATGTAAAAGCCATGGCTATAACTACCAGTACGTAAGACACGATTCCGATCTGTAGAGATCGACGGCGTCCCCATCTGTTGGCGGGAGATCAAATGAAGAACTAATAGTGGTTTTAAGGAGTGGTATGTCCATCGAGCATTGTTCTTATTCTTTGATTAGTTGTTAAACAGATAGCGAAGTGAGTGTCTATGTTTCTTACAAAAAACACAAACACAGTATCGTGCACATAACAGTAAAATAAAATACTGCCACAAAATGAAAGGAAAAACTCGCGACGTTTCGAACTTTTTAAATAAAGTTCCTCATCAGGCGTAAGCAATCCCAAAAATGAATTCATATTTTGGATTGCTTGTTTATATATATATATATATATATATATATATATATATATATATATATATATTGTTAATGAGATCCGCTACTATCCGTGTATCATTCCTATATCTTCTGTCCTACAATCCTACCGTATTCCAACCGTATATATAGTGCTTACTTGTCGCCAATGTGGCCTCCTACAAAGCTTCCGAAAATGCCTCCTACGTTGTACATCATTTGGAAGAGCGGCTGCAGGTGTTTCCTCTCGCACACCAAATGCCACTGAAGAACAGAACAGAACGTTTTATTCCCTCGTGACATTGCATAACATGCGACCCCAAAGAGCAAAAGGTAGATAGATTTATCAACAAACAACCTTTGATAACTGCGACATACCTCTGAGATGACAGTTGACGTGAATATCGACGTATTGTATTCTATAACTGGACACGATATCATTGAGGTTAGATGGCGTTCGGTATTCTCAGGAGGGGCCAGGATCGTAGTGGTGACAGAGGTGTTAGCAGTTGCATTCTGCTTATCGTGGGTACCAGGCAGCGGTATGCATTCATCGTTGAAGTAGGATATGCTGTTAAATATTATAGGGTGATAGAATACACGTAATATAACCAAGAAGCATATGGAAGAAAAGATAAAAGACGTCTGTACATATATCAATAAACGGGATGTACGAACACTTTCTCTCTCTCTCTCTCTCTCTCTCTCTCTCTCTCTCTCTCTCTCTCTCTCTCTCTCTCTCTCTCTCTCTCTCTCTCTCTCTCTCTCTCTCTCTCTCTCTCTCTCTCTCTCACACACACACACAGACAAACAGCTTCAATACAATTACCCCGTCACTGGTATCGCTGTCGCATTATCCAGATGAGAACACCGGAAGGGTAAGGGACCACTCAGCAACGGAGAACCCACGAGGTGAATAGGATATTGCAAGACCACTGCAAATAGGAGAAGTTTGTTTCACGAGGAAGATCGTATGTTTTCGGTTGAATGTCAGTGATGAAGTGATGGTTTTGCTCTGAATGAATTGAAGATGAAGTGTACAGCTGTAGTGTTGATATATGTGATAATGGATTTTTTTTTTTTTTTTTTTTTTTAATGTCTTGGAAAGTATGTACATATAATGATGATGATGGCTATATCTATTGGTCTCATTAATGCAAATGACAAGAGTCACAGAGGGTAGTGAATTAAGTCTTTCATTAACACATGGGTATAATGACGTGAATAATTGTCTTTTCGTAGGTGAGTGTCGCAAAAAGAGACCTTGGCGCCAATTCTCGTGTCCTTTGAAGTAGATAGCTCGCGTCTAGAAGATGCGGGTTAGCTTACTCAACCATTTCTCATATTTTTACCCTTTTCCCGGTTTTTTGCGAGTGCATCGAATTCGTCATTTTTTCTCGATGGTGTGCTATATATGATAGTCTAAAAGTTAGCAAATAAGATGTACACAGACGAAATAACAGACTGAGTATCACTTACATATAAGAATAGCTAAGGGCATAAGGTAGTGAGGAAACCGGGCCGCCATTGTCTACTTAAAAATCGCGATCGGGTTTGGCGCCACCAGCATGTCTGAAGATGCTCACTCGCTTACGTCCAACACCCGCATGACATTAGGATTATTCTTCGTTCATCTTTCTTTCGCTCTTTTTCTTTAATCTCTCGTCTGCCCCTTTCTTTTTTTCTTGAGCCTTGTCTGCTATCATCATACGGCGATTTAAATAGATTTCCCTTTGTAAATTATGCCCGAGTCTAACCATGGCGGTGGGTTTAGAATAGAAAAGAAGAGAAAAGTTTTTTTTTTTTTTTTTAATATTATATCAATTTAGACATTTACTCCACAAAGATCAATTTCAAAACGCTGTTAAGTATAGACTTTTTTTTCCAAAGACTAGTTTATCCATAGAGAACCACCTATTGTGTGCAGCGTTTTTATTTATCATCATTATCATCACTATTATCATTATCATTATCTATTTATTATCATTATCATTATTATCACTATCATCATCATTATTATACATCTATTATCATTATTATTGTCATTTTTTCTTGTTCTGCCAAAGATTAGTTTATCCATAGAGAACCACCTAATGTGTGCAGTGTTTTTGTTTATCATCATTATCATCACTATTATCATTATCATTATCTGTTCTTATTATTATCATTATCATTATCTATTTTTATTGTTATCATTATTATCACTATCATCATCATTATTATACATCTATTATCATTATCATTGTCATTTTTTCTTGTTCTGCCAAAGATTAGTTTATCTATAGAGAACCACCTATTGTGTGCAGTGTTTTTATTCATTATTATTATCATCACTATTATCATTATCTGTTCTTATTATAATCATTATCTATTTTTATTGTTATCATTATTATTACTATCATCATCATTATTACAACTATCATCATCATTATTATATATTTATTATTATCATTATCATTATCGTCATTATTTCCTGTTTTACCAAAGACTAGTTTACTTTTCTAAAGAATTAGTTTGCTCACCGAGGACCACAGCCACCATTGTTGGAACTTGCCATCGTCCGAATCCTATACTGGAGAGGAGTGTGTCGAAGTCGTCGTCATCGTTGTTATCCATGTTCGAAAGTAGCTAGTCTCTGCCACACACGGTCTGCCGCGTGAATATACAAATAGTGATGTTATGGGAGAATGTGTGTGTGTGTGTGTGTGTGTGTGTGTGTGTGTGTGTGTGTGTTTGTTCACCAGTACCTATTTTCTAAGAGATAAAATCAAATATCCTTTGATGCC
>BOPN01001954.1:55000-70000 GCA_017312705.2 Penaeus japonicus
ATTATCAATATGTATTTTAACCACAAGAGGAATTAATACAGACTAAAGAGGAATATTATTGTCATTGACTAGCCTTTAACAGCAGTTGATATACAAATATATTTAATTATAGCAATACATAAAATTGTAAAAAGACAAAAAAAAAAAAAAAAAAAAAAAAAAAAAAAAAAAAAAAAAAAAAAAACTTTTATAAGCACTAATCATTTCTCGAAGGGATTCAAAACCCATTAATCGCGTACCTATTAAAGTTGTTAGCATTGATGGCAACAGCGAGATAAAGGCAACTCTGCAGGAACCAAAGGACGGGCGTGACAAGAATGATAGTCCTCATGGCCGGGGAACGCAGGTACGCCCACGCCTCCTTCAGGGACCTCCTCACGGACGATTGGGGGTCTTCGGACGTGCAATCACTCTGCAGATATTCGGCACCAGGTATGTGTGTGTTTGAGAGGGAGGGAGGGAGGGAGGGAGAGAGAGGGAGGGAGGGAGGGAGAGAGAGAGAGGGGAGGGAGAGAGAGATAGAGAAAGAGAGAGAGAGAGTGATAGAGAGAGAGAGAGAGAAAGGGAAAGAGAAAGAGAATGTGTATACAGCTATCCTACTGGATTCCTCTGATCCCAATATCCCAATATGGTTTCCAGAGGTAAGAACAACAACAAACAGATAAATCAACCGGCCTCAGCGACAAGGCGTGGATTCACCTGCTCAAAGTTCCCTACGATCGTCTCCAGAGGTAAGGAAAGTCTAGCCTTATTCTGCCTCACTGCCTTCGTCAGCACTTTCAGAGCTTCTTCGCGTCTTCCTTGCTGAATAAGCCACCGTGCCGACTCGTCCATCATGCTGTCGGAATGTAGGTCATACAGTATGTCATTGAACTGTTTTGTCTCTTCTGGAAATGGATGTAGCTTATTCCTTAGCAGTATTTCAGTTATAATCTCTGTCAGAAGAAAGTCCAGTTATATTAGACGTATCAGTATCACCACCAAAGCCTCAATAGCACTCATATAAACAAACAAACAGAAATAAGGATATCAAGAAACTTCCTCTTTAATATTTGTAAAGAATGGAATTCCTTCTGATCCGGTCAATACAAGGCGCTCATACACACGCACAAGGAGAGCGGCATCAGGGCGAGACCCGGGGCACAGCACACCAGCAGGAGGTAATTCCACGAGCGGATGAAATAACCGACGCCAGCCATCACCATGACGAAGAGAGAGTACGGGAGACCGAGCAGCATTCCTACGAGACTCCGGTATCGTGTTGGGGTCGATTCCAGGGCTGGGGGGAGGATAAAAGAGGGTGGGGGTAGGGGGTAGGGGGTAGGGGGGAGGTTATTTTCCTGTTCTTTTTCTCTCTCTTCTATATCGGGTGGTTCTATGTGCATATCGTTCCTTTAATATTTACTTCTAGTTTGCAAACACATAGGCAGAAATAGAGAACAGGCACACACAAAAACAGATACAAACACACACACACACACACAAACAGATACAAACACACACACACAAACACATACACACACACAAACACATACACACACACACACACATCCACACGATATAAAAACGCACATGCACACACTCTATCTTTACTTCAGCTTACCAAGGCTCCACACGGGAATCACCATGCACTGGTGCGTGACGCCAACCACCACGCGCATGACCAGGACGAAGACGAATGACGGCACGAAGGCCATCGCGACAACCACCGCGATGTAGACGGCCACTCCGACCTGCACGGCCCGACGGCGACCCAATCTGCGGCAGAGAGCGAGAGAGGCGGAGAGACAGACAGACACAGAGAGAGAGAGGAAGAGAGACAGAGAGAGAGAGAGAAACAGACAGACAGACAGACAGAGAAAGAGAGAGAGAGAGAGAGAGAGGGAGAGGGAGAGGGAGAGGGAGAGGGAGAGAGAGAGAGAGAGAGAGAGAGACAGAGAGAGACACAGAGAGAGAGAGGCGGAGAGACAGACAGACACTGAGAGAGATGAAGAGAGACAGAGAGAGAGAGAGAGAAACAGACAGACAGAGAAGAGAGAGAGAGAGAGAAAGAAAGAGAGAAAGAGAGACAGAGAGAATTCCCAACACAACACGTACTTGTCGCCAACGTATCCCCCAATGAGACTGCCGAAGATGATTCCAACAGTATACATCATTTGGAAGAGCGGCTGCAGGTCCTCTCGCTCGCACACCAAGTGAAACTGAAAATATAAAAAAAAAAAAAAAAAATTGTGTGTGTTTGTGTGTATATGCGTGTCTGTGGGTGTGGTTTTTTTATGTATATAGATCAAATAAATCCTTTGCGTCTTGTGAACATAAAACTTTTTTTTTTAGACATTTTTCTCATCAATATTATATCTTAAAAAGTCAGATGACAGGCTCTCACTTGGGAAATGACACTTGATGTGAATATAGACGTGTCATATTCTATCACTGGACACGACCCCATTCCCGTTAGCTGGGAATTGGTTCCATTAGAAGGGAAGACGTTGGAGCTATTGGGAAGCTGCATCGTAGAGTCTGACACGATGTTAGCCGGAGATAAACATTCATTGTTGAAGTATAGTGTGCTGTTCGAGGTGAAGAATTATAGTGAGTGTTTCGTGGAGTGATTTAGAGTACGTTAAGAATAAAGAAAAAGTTTTGTGTTGAGTGGATCTGACGTATGAAAAAAAGGTTATTCAAAACTGTCGAAGCAACTGTAGTCACAGTATTATATTCGTATTATATACACATTATATATAAAAAAATCAAATAAAACATCAATTTTTTTATAAGGACAACTTAATGACATAACAACATACATAATATTTACAGACACACCGTTACCTACCCTACCCTTACCTATTAATTTGCAGCAATATCTCCGCATTTTCCTGAGAACACCGAAACGACATCGGACCGCTAAGCAGAGGCGAGCCTACCAGATGAGCGGGAATTTGGGAGGCCACTGTGAGATATAAGAGATATAACAATGATATTAGATAACTACAGCAAAGGATTTAATAGTCCGGTGAGCTTAATCGGGTGCCACGTTATCACATCTCGTTTTGATTTAGATAATTACAGTGTGCTTGGGGTTAGTGTTGATGGGTTACGTAATCTTAGTGGCTGCGAAGAATTTAGTCCGTGTGTGGAAGATATACGTGAAGAGATTAGAATGTGAGGAAAAGGAAATGTCTATTGTAATTCAACTTTACATCAATATCACCCTCCAGCCATAACGCCAATGCTTTCTTTCTTTCTTTTTTTTGTTTCAATTATTAGCTTTTCGTCATGACTCTTCATCCATAACGGCAATGCTGTCATCTTTTTTAACAATTATTAACTTTTCGACTTTCGTATTGTCTTCCTTTAAAACTGATACTGGCTTCTCGATTAGGTTTTCGTAAGTGCCCTGATTCTTGTGATATCTTATTTACGCAAATTACTTCAGATGTAGCACAGGAGGCTCGTGCCTGCTGCAATTGACTTCAGTGTTGCGTTTGATCTTGTTATCAAGAGACCTAACTCTATAATGTTAAACCCTATGGAATTTGTGGTGATTATCGATGTTTTTAGACTTTTGTTATTTATTTAACCGTTTTATTTATTTTTTTTTTTTATTATTTTTTTTTTTAACTACTCATAAGTATGGATGCCTGCAGTAGATTGTTATCTAAGGTTTCTCAATGACACCTAAATTAAAATTAACTACAGATTTGCTACTTAACTCTACATTAAAGCAACGTCGTCTAATTAACTCGCTGTCAGCTGCATATAAGATGTATTGCAACGACGTGCATCCTTAATGTTCTAGATTTTCATCATGCTTAATTCCTATTCAATTATATAGACCTGGCATTTTTTCTAGATGATTCGTTCCAGCTGTTTATGTTTTGTTCCCCCTGTCATTGAGTTCTGAAACAAGTTGCCCAATTATGTATTGCAGTTGGATTGGTGCCAAAAAAAGAAAATAAAAAAAATGGTGCAATTTTTTTTTATATTTCTCTTCATCAGACTAATTCTGACTTTTTCAAGGATACTGTATTTTGCTATCACTTTATTACCTTTATTATCTTAAGAGACTTTTACTATATCTATAGGCTTACTATTCTTACAGACCTCAACCAATTTTACAGATCTTTGCCATTTTTACAGACTTTTATTTATTTATTTATTTTTAACAGAAACGTGAATAAATGGACACGAACAATTTACTCATCTTTGTTTTACTCATTCGTGTTTACTCACCAAGTAGAGTGACGACAACTCCGGGAACTTGCCATCGTCCGTATCCGATGGTCGAGAGCAAGTCGTCGAAGTCGTCGCCATCGGTAGCCATCTTGCTTCCACTTTATTCTTGATTTCGTTTCGCTCGACTCTCTGTTATTTTTCTTAGTTTTTTTCTTCTTCAAGGTATATGAGATATATTATGTTGTAATCTTTAATTTCCACACACAGCAGATTTAGGTGATATCGTCTGAATACGTGGCAATAGATATACGTAATCTGTAGGTATATATTTACAAACAAGCACATGCCTAATTGCGTGTACGAACACAAACACAAAAGGGAGGGATGGAAAGTGAATGAGAGAGAGAGCGAGAGAGAGAGAGAGAGAGAGAGAGAGAGAGAGAGGAGAGAGAGAGAGAGAGAGCCAGAGAGAGAGAGAGAGAGAGCCAGAGAGAGAGAGAGACAAAGAGAAAGACAAAGAGACAGAGATAGTGAACAACACAAACGGGAGGGATGGAAAGTGAATGAGAGAGAGAGCGAGAGAGAGAGAGAGAGAGAAAGAGAGAGAGAGAGAGAGAGAGAGAGAGAGAGAGAGAGCCAGAGAGAGAGAGAGAGAGAAAGAGAAAGACAAAGAGACAGAGATAGTGAACAAGAAATAGAGAGAGAGAGAGAGAGAGAGGGAGAGAGAGAGAGATAAAGGCACAGACAGACACATAGAGAGAAACATACATACATACAGACAGACAGAAAGAGAGACAAAGACAGACAATCAGACAGACAGAGACAGAGAGAACACTACGCGTATGAATAAGACACCAACCTCAATCGTCGACTTCATTCCACTAATAAATGCAAAATCATGATTTCTCGAGATCTTTCCACAGAACGGTTAGGTTAGTTTACGTATATATCTAATTCCACGATCGTCCTGTGCGATATACGTACGATATGTTCCATTTATCGTTTGCTACCTCGGATATCATGCCAAGAATGGCGTCCATTAAGTTAGGTCCTTTTCATTCTTTTGTAGGTTTTTAAAAATAATTTTTAGCCTAATATATTCATCCATTAGTTAATTATCATTATCCTCATATCATTATTTTTTATTATTATTGTCGTTATCAAAAGTATCATCGTTATCATCATCTTTATCATGATTATCATAATCCTCTTAATTATCGTTATTATTATTAACATTATAATTGTAATCAGTGTTTTCATCATAACTATTATTATCGATATTACTCTTATTATTATCATTATCATTATTCATTGTTTTTGATATGATCATCATTATCACCATTATCATTATAATCATTATTGCTAGTATTACTAATTTTATTTTCATGCTAATCATTATCACTGATATCATTATTTTCATTATCGTAGTCATTATTATTGTTATTATCATCTTTAATTTCATTAACATGATTATCATCATTACTAATCTTATCATCATTACCATCACCATCATTGTCATAATGATATCTATTGTTATCATCATTGTCATAATTATCACCATCATTATTATCATTATCATTTATAATAATAACACCATTATCACTATAACCATCAGCATTGTTTCTTTCATAATTATCAATATCAATATCACCATTATCACCACCATCATTATCATTGGTAACTAATTGATATAATCATAATCATTATCAATATCAATAATTCATCATCATTTTCTATCTTTTCTACCTCCATTTCTTCAGTAAAAACCGCCTCGTTGACATCCACACAAACCATATACAAAAGACACTAATAAAACACACACAAAAAAGCCAACCACTCGATCAAAAACTGAAAAATCGAAGCTACTAAATAATTCGTCACCATAATACACTATACCACGGAAAAAAATGTTTATATATAGGATAGAAGGCGCGCACTATACCAGAGAAGGTTAAACACTGGAGGATCTACCAGAACACGTGATGCCTTTGTGATAGCAGCCATGGCGCCGTAAGATATTTTTGTTTTTTGTTTATTTGGGAAAGAAAGGAAAGAAATGATTATTTGCTTGTAAGACCCTGTTTTGGTGTAGATATATACGTGTTTCTTGTTATATTTTGGTTGTTTTTGTTATATGTATGCATGAATGGGTATCTATATATATATACGTTTACACAAGTTCACTCAAATGTATAAGGGCACCTTAAACGCACATGTAAACGCACATACATATCAAAAGTGATATAGTAAATAGTATAGATGGAAAGGATGAGATAAATATGTAGATAGAAATACACGCACGTCGTACAGGCATATATAACCACAAACATTCTGTGTATGTCTCTTACTCTTTCTCTCTCTCTCTCTCTCCCTCTCTCTGTCTCTCTCTCTTTCTGTCTCTCTCTCTCTCTCTTTCTTTCTCTCTTTCTCTCTCTCTCTCTTTCTCTATCTCTCTCGCTATCTATCTCCCTTTCTCTATTTTCACACATACATACACGCGCACACACATACACACAAATCATCAAATTCAATTCAAGGTTGTGAGAAGACCCCGCTGAGAATTCATCATAATCTAAGAATCTTCGCCATTGGTCTGTATAGTGTGTCTGAACATGCACAGGCGAGACAAATGAATCAAATGAAGCTTCGATTGTTGGTCAGAGAAACACACAAAACTATTTAGTGTTTCTTCATTACAGGGAATGGGAGTATAACGCCAGGAAGTTACTCGGAATAACAGACTTTCTCCTAACCTAATCCTATCTCCTTCGAAATATGCCACTTACTTTGGCCTCGCGAGACAGGTCGTGGTGTATAACCTGAACAGTGTTTATTTGCTACGAAATAAAGAAATTATGAACCTGATGAACACTTATCCTTGACTTCGAGTGAATTGTGATTAACTTATAGTTTTAACGTTCTTCTTCAAACACAAATGCATTAAAATCTTTAAAATTCTTATGTTTTACTAACTCCAATATTATCATACAAATGGGCTGTTCTGATTACAAACTGTGAACATACATTGTTAGAATACATGGATATCAACACGTATTAATGACCAATGTGTTTCTTAGTTGAGTAAAATTGGTCAGGATATAAACCCGTAATGATAATAGTAATGATAATAACAATAATGATGCTGATAGTAATCACAGTAATGACAATCATGATAGCAAAAAATAGTTTTCCTGTAGTACAAGGTTTCACTCAATATAGAAAACGATATTTCCCCATATACAGGCCCATTCGCACCGTAACCTCACCGTTCACTATATACATACACACATATGCATATGGGTATGTGTGTGCGTGTGTTTGGGCAACTGAGTAAGCATTTGTAAACCAATTAAATTACTCATTTGCATATTCATACTATCTAAATGCAAATAAGTGTTTTTGTGATTTATGATTTTCATCTTTTTCTTTTTGTTTCTGCTTAATGAATCGTATAAAAACGATATAATCTAAAAAAAAAAATATTTTCAGGTAACATATTAATCCGGGAGAGAGACAGGGAGAGAGAGAGAGAGAGAGAGAGAAAGAGAGAGAGAGAAAGAAAAGAAAGAAAGAAATTAGAAAAAAAAAACTATTACAATCTACTCTCCTCATTATCTTCATTGATACACCCAGACTCCGCAGGAATATCCTTGCTCCTCACGCCCCTCTCCTCCAACGCCTGCAGAGTATCGGGCATCGACCGGTTCCACGTCTCCGGCAGAAGAGGTAGCGTGAGGCTCCCTAGTATCGCAGCGCAGCCGAAGGTCACGGAGGCAACCCACCACCTGATCAGCACCTGTGAGGGCCAAGACGGAAGGTGGTTGGAGGAAGTTGGTATGGCTTTATTAGTTCTAGTTTCTGTATCCGTTCGATGGATTATATACATATTTGTCTATCTGTTTGTCTATCTGGTTGTCTGTTTGTCCATCTGATGGTCTGTTTGTATGTCGATCGATCTCGATGTTTGCAATACACGTGCAATCCCTTACCAGTCTGTAGGTGATGAAGGGGGCACACACGAACCCGAGGCAACCCATGAGGTTGACGAAAGCGAAACCTCGATTCCGAATCTCTGTCGGGAACAGCTCTGGCCCGTAGACGTAATTCATCTGTGGACAGTGATGATTATAGGGTAATGCTATAGGTTAGAGGGAATAAGCATGTTTATGTCCCTTCATTTATACACACACACATACACACACACACACAAACACAAAATAACACAAAAAAATATAGTCTTCACAAACTCCATCTCTTCCCCCTCTCAAGAATCCCAAAAACCAAGACTACTCGTATCAGAATCAAACGACAAACTGATCTGCGAAAAGCGTTATTGAAATGTATTCTTCCGCGCATTCCTGAAGAAGACCTCAAGATCACCTGGAAAGATCCTGCGACGAGGAGGAAACCGCCCATAACTAGGATCCACTTGAGCCAGAAGAGGTCTGAAAAAAGGCATGATAGATCTCTTAAAAAATGATATAATGATGAGAAATAGATGGTAGGCTTTTTTATATTGTGCATTTTTTTTTATATCACACACTGTTTCCCTTTTGCTTTGCCCCCTGCTGAAAAAAATATATATACATATATATAATTCATCACACAAAACCACAACCCCCACGCACTGTTTTCACTTTTTTCCTTATCTCATACTAAAAAAGAGAAAGGAAAAAAAGGAAAAAAGAAATAAAATACTCTGTATACCTTATTTGCTACAATAATATGCGGTCTACCAGGGTTATCTAACAGGTTAGGTTAGATTAGGTTAGGTTAGGTTAAGTTAGATTTGGTTAGTTTAAGTTGAGTTAAGTTAGGCTTTGATTTGATTAAGTTAGGTTAGCCTAGATTAAGTTGAGTTAAGTTAGGCTTTGATTAGATTGAGTTGGGTTAAGTTAAGTGAGTTGAGATGAGTGGTAGACCTGGTAGACCGCAGGTGGACGACACGAGAGGTGAGGTGAGGTCACGATAGAATTCCTACCGCGGAAGACCGCATACTAAAATAGCATCTAATTCTTTCATCACACAAAGCCACAAACGCACCTTCAGAGACAAGAAGCTCGAGTAGGAAGAGCAGGCCGCCCGCGAACATCCCTCCGCCCACGATGACACGTCTCCCAAGGCGTGTGCTGAGGGGCGTCATGAGCAGGATGGCAGAGGTGTCCATAGAACCACTCAGACACACGTACAGGAAAGGGTTCGAGCTGAAAAGACGACGCACGTTTCAGGTCGTTTGAGTGTGATACTACGAGGTCGTTAATACTATGACGTCACTGGAAAGCTTGAGCTGTGAAGATGACGTCGTTTGAAGTCGTGTGAGTAGATGTTCCGAGGTCGTTATAGAAAGGTTCGTGATGTACATGTAAAGTATAGGTCAGAGCCGTTAGAGTTTGATGTTACATGCTGATGTTACAAAGAAGGTCACTAGAGGGGTTGAGCTGGAAATGCAAGGTCATTAGAGGTTGGCTGTAAACACAAGGTCATTATAGCATGATGTTACATGATCTCGGCACTTGTTATATTTAAGCTTTTATCTTGCTATGCACCCTGTCGTTATACCTTGAGGTCACTGGATGTTGATAACTTTTTTTTTAACAAGTTTCAGAAACTTCAGATTCTAATAGTCTATTCAGCTGATAGATTGTTATTTTATCGGCGATTGAAGATAGAAAAAAATATATTATAGACCTCTATTTTAAACAAACATGCTCAGTCCAGAATATAAGTAAAAATATGCACGATATTTAAAAGCCTGATATATGATTTCACATGAAGAGCACAACAGCACATGAATTATTCGGAATTATTCAAAGAACACCACACAGATTATGGATGAACACGTATCCACACAATCCATCCAAGTACAAACTTTATATGGTAAACAAAATCCTGAGACGCATCTAGCAGAACATGTAGAAGGATAAAATGCATTAACTAACCTAACTAAAACTGAAAAATAACAACGCATCAAAGATAGTTTGGTGCTACTATAATATGCGGTATACAACGATATCATATACTATAGTGTGCCGCTTACCTCATTTACTACTATCGCATGCCGTCTACTAGGGTTATCTAACAGTTTAGGTTAGGTTAGATTAGGTTCGTTTAGGTTAGGTTAGGTTAGGTCAGGTTAGATCAGGTTAGTTTCGGTTAGGTTAGATTAGGTTAGTTTAGGTTCGGTTAGGTTAAGTTAGGTTAGTTTAGGTTCGGTTAGGTTAGGTTAGGTAAGTAGGATAAGTTAAGTTAGTTCAGCATCGGTTAGGTTGGGTTAGATTAAGTTAGTTTAGGTTAGTTTAGGTTAACTTAGGTTAAGTAAGTTGAGGTGAGTGGAAGACGGTAGAATTCACATCGTAGTAAACCTCATACTAAAGTAGCACCAATTGTTCCATCGTATTTCCGTCTATTCTATTTCAATTTCTTATCTATCCGCATTTTATTCTGTCCGGCTAGCCATGCGTGAAAGTATTCGTCTATCTATCCGTCCATCCATATGTAATCTAAAACAAAATTCACCTATATCTCTATCCACATGATTCACACACCCATTCCATCTGCAACATAACTCACTTCACTGAAAGAACATCTATGTGTAAAAAAAAAGAAAAAAAAAGAAAAAAAAACATGACAGGGCAACATATCCCACACGAACTCAAACATGCATAACACAAGCTGGGAACAGGTGTTTAATTAAGGCCATTTAACTCACCTGTTGAAGTTATTGGCATTGATGGCGACCGAGAGGTAGAGGCAGCTCTGGAGGAACCACAGGAGGGGCGTGACGAGGATGATGGTCCTCATGATGGGGGAACGCAGGTACGCCCTCGCCTGCTCTAAGGACGAGCTCAGGGAAGTGCCTCTGTCTTCAGGAGCGGAGTTGGCCTATGTATGTGTATGTGTGAAAAGGGGTTTTGATGTTGTTGTGGACAGGGGAGCGGAGTTTTAGTGTAATAAGCTTATACAGTCTCATACAAACATACACACAGATATACAGAAGTACACGCACACGCATACACACAAACACACACACGCACACATATACACTTATAAACGTCGGTAAAGATCATTCATTTACCTTTTTTTTCTCCATTCATTCATTTATTTACTTGTTTGTCCGACCACCTAACACTTATTCATATATGCCTATATATACCTATATACATAGCGTCTATTCCATTCACTCATCCTATTCACCCCTTCACTCATCGTAAAAAAAAAGGAAGAGGAGCATCTTATATTTACTAACCTGATTTAATTTCTCCAAAGTCGATTCAAGAGGCGACGTGAGTTTAGCCTTATTCAACCTCACGGCTTTCTTAAGAACCTTGGTAGCTTCTTCTTGCCTTCCTTGCTGCAATAACCAACGCGCGGATTCGTCCATTAGGCTGAAGAATAGATGTTTGTGTTTTTATTTTCTCTTTCTATATGCTGTATGGATTTATTTATCTATTAGTTTAAATGGTTATGTATAAAGCTATATCTTCGTATTCTTGTCTGCGTTCTATTTACCTGTCTGACTAACCATGTTAAATGCAATGTATTGTTCGTTTATCAGTTTGTTTCATCTATATAAAATTAAGGACAAAATCTCTCTATTTATCTATCTATAGGATTTTAATGATTATTATATCTATGCATCTATCACTCTGTCCATATGGAAATTCTGCCTATCTACCTACAAATAGACATGTATAGACATACATGTACACACACAAAACATACACATACATGTTTATATATATATATATATATATATATATATATATATATATATATATATATTTATATATATATATATATATATATATATATATATATATATATATGTATATATATATGTATATGTATATATATATTTATATATATATATATATATATATATATACATACATATATATATATATATATATATATATATATATATATATATATATATATATATATATATATACATATACTATTATCTAGTGCGTGAGGGAAAACCCCAAGAAGAAACCTACAAGACCAGCGGGAGGAGGGCAAGGGTCGGCACGCAACATATGAACATGATGTAGCGCCACCTCCGCATGAGGTAGCCAATGCCACCGAGGAAGATCACGGAGAAGGAGTACGGGAGGCTCCAGCAGCATCCCCACCAAGCTACGTAGGCGTGTGGGCGTCGACTCCATCGCTTCGGAGGAACGGGAGAGGAATTTAGAGTGGTGGGCGAGTGCGATGTGCGTTACACATCCAACCACACACATACACACACAAACGTATGAATATATATATACATATATACATATATATGTATATATGTATATTTATATATATATATATATATATATATATATATATATATATATATATGTATGTGTGTGTGTGTGTTTGTATATGTATATATGCATATATACACACAAATATATGAGTGCATACATATATATATACATATATATATATATACATATATATATATATATATATATATATATATATATATATATATATATATATATATATATATATATATATATATATGCGTATGTATATAAATACATATACATACATATATATGTATATATATGTATATGTATATATATATATATATATATATATATATATATATATGTGTGTGTGTGTGTGTGTGTGTGTGTATGTATATATATATATATACATATATATATATATATATATATACATATATATATATATATATATATATATATACATATATATATATATATATATATATATATATATATATATATATATATGACTGTCGAACCAATAAAGCATGGTAGTGACGGATCGCCACGGCGCCTCGTTTCATGGTGCGGCACCGAAATCATTCCTCAAAACTGACCGTGCAGACGAGTCCTTAGCATTATGCCTGCGACTAGAACACAAAAGTCTCTATGTTGGACTTATACACTTCTATCGCGTCAGTGCCCGAGGATAGATGGCTAGATGGTTCAGTGTTTCGGTCTACATGGTCAAGTCCGAGGAACAGTTTCGGTACCTTGTTTCGAAACCACGCTATGTATCTCATCTCGTCGTGTAGTGTCGTGTCGTGTCGGCGAGACGAGGCGAGACGAGACGAGGCGAGCCCTAACTGTAATCCACACCGAACACACGCTCATCCATACACGCTCATCCGAAATCCAGAATCTACATCATGCATAATCCCACCATGTATGATAAACCTCCTCACCCAGGCTCCACGCGGGTTGGATCATGCACTGCGCTGCAATGCCCACCACGCAGCGCATTGCCAGCACGACCGGATAGGACGGCGTGAACCCCATTGTCAGCACGGCGGCAGCATAGACCACACTCCCAATCTGCACGGCTCTTCGGCGGCCAAGCCTTGATAAAAAGAAGAGAGTCTATATATTTGTCTGTGTATTCCTTATTTTTATTTATGTGTTGGTCTGTTTTTTCTTAATACTTCGCCAAATATCTCACCTGTCTGTAGCAGACTTTGAAATCGTAGATTGGTACCATGCATTGCACACACCAGATTTAACTACTAGATGTGGCATTTGAGCCAGTTTTCGTAAATTAACTGTATCCTTGATAAGGTCATTCAATTTATTTCCTTCCCTGGAACCTAAATATACAATAATGAAGAGGTGGAATAGATTAAGGCAAATAAGGTTCCAAAAATGGCGGGGGAAGGGTGTCGGAATGGGTTAAATTAACTTTATTTATTCAACCTGACAACAATTATGAATTACCCCCCCCCCCCCCCCCCCCGCGAGTGTACCAGTCGTCTTTTAGTCTTTCACTAATTATCATTAGTATTATTTCCTTAATGCTATTTCATCTTCTGAACAAAACTTTTCTGACGTGTTAGTCCTTATTCATACACCCCTACCCTCTCTTCCCTTGTCCTTTTCAAATTTCCTCCCATCCTCCACATTCTCCTTTTCCTTCTGCACTCTCTTTCCTTCACCAACCGTCCATCATGCGTTATTCACCTGTTTTCATTTGTTAGAATATGACAATACGTAAAAGGGGAAACGAAGTGTGGTCATTATAGTTGGATTTTAACTTTTCCCGCGTAATTGATTGCACGTTTATATGAAAAATTATGTAAGTCAGTAAAAATACATAAGCCACACAATTAACTGAATTTATATATATCCTAGGTCAACAGTCATTCTCTCTCTCTCTCTCTCTGTCTGTCTCTCCTCTCTCTCTCTCTCTCTCTCTCTCTCTCTCTCTCTCTCTCTCTCTCCCTCTCTCCCTCTCTCTTTAGACTTTTGCCTGGTGCACCAAACACCCTCCTAGAAGACACAGTTGCCTTTGTGTTATACTTAGCGAACTGTATTGCACACTAATGTAACTAATCTTACATAGTATCAATACCCCCCCCAAAAAAAAAATATATATATAGAGAGAGAGAGAGAGATAAAAAAATAAAAATAAAAAAAATGCACAAAATTGGTTCAGTGTGGAAAGCGTATTTTTGTACCACTATACACTACTGTCTTTCTGTCCATATAGTTATAGCATATTTTGTCCTTACTTGTCTCCTAGTGGGCCGCATGTTATACTCCCTATGATGCTGCCGACGTTGTACACCATCTGGTATAATGGCTGGAGGGAGACCTGATCACACACCAGGTGCCACTAAAAAAACGGGTATACGGAGATTACAGCTATGTGAGAAATGGGTTTGGTCGTGTATATTCAATATTATCAAAATAGTTTGTATTATCAATTTTATCATTTTTATTATCATAAGCATTATTAATATTGTTATTATCATTATCACACACACATACACATCTATATATACATATATATATATAAATATATATATATATATATATATATATA
>BOPN01001954.1:80000-82500 GCA_017312705.2 Penaeus japonicus
ATTTTCATTTCACAGTTTATAGTTTCCAAGCTTATTTTTTGTTATTGTTGGTTCTCGTTCAACGTAAACCATAAGAGCCCAATACCTTTTCTTCTCCGGTAGCTTTGTGGAAGGAACGCGATCACATGAACTGGACAATAAATGTTCACTGAATTGGTCGCACCAAAAAGTACCATGTGTTTCATCATCACAAGTTAATAACTCACTTATCATGAGTTCATGACCAAAGCATCACCAGTTGCCACAACCAATTCCATACTTGTGATACAGCCTTTTCTCACCACTTCGTTCCTTACACAGTGGTATGATGGACGTGTGTATGCTAACTGATGTGCGAATAAACTTTGGTGAAAATTTAACTATATACTCGTAAATATGCATTTTTATATCTCTATGTATAAGTTGTATGCCTCGTTGTCGTCAATGAAAGTTCGAATGGTCCGGCTGCCAAGATTGTACTTTGTATCACAGATAATATCAATGCCTAAAGGGAGGGGGGGGGGATCATCACTCTGAATTCGAGAAAGACAGGAAGGGAATTTATGTTTTTGAATACCGAAGGTGCAAAACGTCCCCCGGCTTAAAGAACGCTACGCTTTTAGTTCAATTATTTTATATATATATATATATATTTTGTTCGTCCTTGTTATATTTAGAGATTTTATGAATTGTAATTTTCGTGATGTTATAGTATGAGCGTGAATGAAGCCTTGTAAAAGTTTACTGCTTTCCCTTTTATATTTCAAATCTTAACTCGTTTCAGTAACGCTTCACTTCTGATTGGAATTGTGTGTGTATATGTATATGTATATATATATATATATATATATATATATATATATATATATATATATATATACATAGACACAAACTGCACATCTGCTCATACAATCTACAAAATTCCAACACTAGATTTCCCCATAAATGACCATCCCACACGTAGTCTCTCCCGCTTATCCTCAGGCGGGCAACGAGAGAGTATCCTTCACTCCTTCGTGCCGGTTCCTTCCTCCTTCGATGATGTCCTTCCTCCTTCCTCCTTTGATGATGTCCTGAGACCTTCCTCCCTCAGGCTACGGCACGTCGGGCAGCCACTCGAAGGGCGGTTGTCTGCTGCTCTCTGGTAGCGTCTTCATTTTGCTGTTGTGTGATTTGGATTCTTGCTCCGGGTTTTATTTGAGGTATCTGTTGGAGGCGTGGCTTGTAAGGTCAGACTGATTCGGTGTACTTGAATAGACTGAATAAATTCATATATGTATATATATATATATATATATATATATATATATATATATATATATATATATACACACATATATATTTGCACACACATCTACTTTATCTCTACTTCATCTATGTAGACCATTATATCCTATGTCTTCCTATACAGCATTTACCTACCTGTTAGGCCTTTAAAAAGAACAAACACATGTAACAGACATACTGTTTTTGTCATTATCATTATCATTAACATATTATCAATATTATTATTATCATTGTCGTCATCACTATTACTATCCTTCCGACTATTGTTGATGATGATGATGAGGAGGAGGAGGAGGAGGATGGTGATATGATGTTGAGTGATGGTGATAATGATGATGATAGTGATGGTGATAATGATGTTGGTGAACATGGTGATGATAATGATGATGTTAACGACAACGATAATGATAACGATGATGAAGATGACGACTACATCATTAAAATCCCCAAAACAACTGTAATAATCCACACTAACTTGGCCGCCCAGTTAGTTCTGCCGTGAACATTGGCATTAGCACTGTTGGACCGCGTGGGCGCCGTTGCAAAGGATCCTGCAGCCATACTAGAGGCGTTGTTGCTCGGGTAGGTGTGTGTCCTCATGCCTATGACGTTAGAGCCGCCTGCCTGCACGGACACCAGAGATCCGGGCATACTTCGGCTAACAGCTCCTGTAGGATAAGATGTTCCTTTGGTATGATAATGATAGGGCTGTCCTGTAGTTAAAGCTCTGTAGGTTTTTGTTTTTTTTCTTTTATTTATTATTATTATCATTATTTTGTTATTTTTGTTATTTTGGTCATTCGAGGTTATTCCTTGCTATTCGTAATTCATGATGATATGATGAAGTCGTATGGTTTTCTAGATAATTAGTGATCATAATTAATACAGCGAAGGGGCAAGGTTTGATAACAACTATATTTATCTTAAAAACGGTTCTAGAAATATATATGTACACATACATATATACATATATATAAATATACATACATATATACATATATACGTATACACATATATATATATTTATATATATATATTTATTTATTTATTTATATACATATAATCATATATATGTGTATATATATACATATGTATTTACATACGTACATACATATATACATATATATATATATATATATATATATATATATATACATACACATATATATACATACATATATATATATATATATATATATATATATATATATATATATATATATATATATATATA
>BOPN01001954.1:95000-97500 GCA_017312705.2 Penaeus japonicus
TTATATGTAAGGGATTTACATACACATACACATAAACCAGCTCCTCTGTTTTAGAACTACGTTGCATCCCATATTGCTTTCGATATCATGGTGTGACGATGCTGTGATATACTGCTATTGATGTTTAGACCTTCTAGGGAATACTTCACTTCATATCAGCTCAGAGATAGTCTTCGAGATAAGATCACTTTATACTCAATCTCTAAAACAAGAGATAATCCTCTGCTTTAATCAAGATAATTAGGATAATAATAACTTAACTAAGATAATAATAATTCAATTAAGATCATTAAGATAATAATGATTTAATAAAGATAATAATGATTTGATTAAGATAATAATCATTTAATTAAGATAATAATAATTTAATCAAAATAATAATAATTTAATTAAGATAATAATAATTTGATTAAGATAATTAAGATAACTCTCGCTTCTTACAAATGCCACATGTTATGCTACGAGCCTTAACTAACAAAATAAGCATTGATAACAAACTTCAAACGCGTATCATCATGGCTTTGTTATCGCTGCTGTTACTAATCCTAACGAATTCTTTACTTTCCATTTGATTTATTATATTATAACCAATAGAATTGATATTCTTAACGAAGGCCACCTTTTCCTTATGAATTATTCCAAGTCTATATAAGAACATGATGCTACGACCTTCCACGCACATCAAGAGATCTATATTACGTAAATCTTTCAGTTTCCGTGACTGGTAAAGTGACTGATGTTCTTGCATTTTATTGACCTTCCATGACACCGGGGAGAAGCGAGGTCACTCTTACCTATCCTCGTTCTGTTTTTTCTCTCTTCCTCATTCTCTTTTATTTCTCTTCTTTATTTCTTAGTTATATATTTTTCTCTCTTTCTCTCTCTTTGTCTCTATCTCTCTCTGTCTCTCTCTCTCTCTCTCTCTCTCTCTCTCTCTTTATCTGTCTCTTTTTCTGTCTCTTTCTCTGTCTCTCTCTCTCTCTGTCTCTCTCTCTCATTCTCTCTCTCTCTCTCTCTCTCTCTCCCTCTCTCTCTCTCTCTCTCTCTCTCTCTCTCTCTCTCTCTCTCTCTCTCTCTCTCTCTCTCTCTCTCTCTCTCTCTCTCTCTCTCTCTCTTCATTTCTTTCCCTTTCCCTTTTCTTTCCCTTCTTCTATTGTTTTTTTTGTTTTGTTTGTTACTTTTACTCCTTTTTTATTCTTAAGTTCACCGTTTTTATGATTATCTCTGCTCTATCTACTTTTCTATAAAACTTCCCTCTCTTCTTCATTCTCCTCTTCGCTATTCTCTTCCTCCTCTTATGCTTCCCATTCTTCTTCTTCCTCTTCGTCACAATTCTCACCCTTTTTTTCCTACCTCCATTCCGTTTTTTTTCGTCTTCCTCTATCTCCTCCTATTCCTATTTCTCGTTCTTTTCCTCCTCCCCTTTCCTCTTCCTCCTCCTCTTCCTCCTTCTCTTCCTCTTATTCTTCGTCCTCCTCCTCCTCCTCCTCCTCCTCCTCCTCCCCTCCTCCTCCTCCTCCTCCTCCTCCTCCTCCTCCTCTCCTCCTCCTCCTCCTCCTTTCTTGCAACCTTCGCCTTATCAGAATAAATTGCAAAGCAATTCATCACGAAATTGCAAATTCGATATAAATAAACATAATTTATCATGACGTAACAATTCATTCTTAAAAAAAATGGAAATTGAAAAAGAAAAACTGTCACACATCATAGTATATCCTTGTAATGACGCATCTTGACCTGTTATCACTTATCTTATCTCTCCTAGAGTCATTAATGGCACTAAAACGTGTGTATAAGCAAGGGAGGTAATACTGCAGAGCGGAAGGTTAAAAGATCCAACTAAAAATAACTCTTTATGTGCCATTTTTCACTATTTCTCTCTTCTTTTCTCTTTTTTTCTTCTTCTTTCATCTTCTTTTAGAAGCTATGACACTCTTCTCCCCAAGGAAACCTCCATGGAAGCATAATTATGAGATAAAACAAAAGACAAAAACGAAAATGCGACAGGCTCAAAAAGCATAATTGCAGTGCAGGGTCTTTTACCACGCAATGCATGACGTCATGATCTTTATTTAGCCAATCCCCGAGGTGGATTTGATGGCTATTTGGTGACGTAATATATGACGTCATGATCTTTATTTAGCCAATCCCCGAGGTGGATTTGATGGCTATTTGGTGACGTAATGTATGACGTCATGATCTTTGTTTGGCCAATCGTTGCGACGAATTCTATGGCTATTTAGTGACGCGAAGTTTAGTTCACAGGACAACTTCGTAGAAGTTTCATGATAGATATATCATCTTTGTCTAATGACGAACAAGGATCTTTTATAGATAGAGGAGATCGTTATTCAAGCACTAATATCTAAGAAATCAGTTATTACGAAAAAAAGGTTCTCGATTTGTAATTAGAAATCCAGAATATTAAATTAAATCAGATATAATTCGTGACTTGTGTGACGTATGGTATCAGTTGTATCGAAGTCGAATTTCGGTTCAC
>BOPN01001954.1:117500-120000 GCA_017312705.2 Penaeus japonicus
TACCCTCCCCTTCCCTTCCCTCCCCTTCCTCCCTTCCCTCCACTCCCCGCTTTCGACATGAAAAATGAAAGACGTTCCTCCAGTCAAATGGTACTCCCGGTCACCGCCACACAACTTTGTCTCACGAACCGTCGCTTTGTACACGTCGATGTGAAAACCTTCGTTGTGTCCTTCTAGTTCTCGATGAAGAGAATTTAAAGTCCTCAGTACTTTTGATTAATAATCTTCGGTGATTGTTGTCTGGAGACTGGAATATCTTGTGTAAACTGATTTTATTTTTCTGATATGGCAGCTGTGCTAGACATGAGGTCGGTTATGTAATTTCTATTGTCATAATGCGCTATTTCTTTTTCATTTTTTAATATTCATGTTGTCGTTGTTATCATCGTTATTAGTATCTGTCTTATATTCAATTACTTTTATCATCACTATTGTCATAGATGTTATTAATAAATGTGTAATGTAAACATTGCGAAAGGAGCAGAGAAAGAAGTCTCCATAATATATATATATTTTTTTCATTATCATCACGATCACTGATATCATTAACTTTAACGTTATTGCTCCCATGATTAACTCATGGTCAGCATTACGACAATCTTCATATCTTACCATCCCCATCTTTACTATCAACATCATCATCATTGTCTTCATTCTGATTATCATTATCATTCCATAAGAAAAAATAATTTTAAAAAATCGATCAGATTCTCTCTTGTCTTCCTTCCGATAAGTTCGTATCCGAAAATAAACTTGTAATGGCTTGCGTGCGTCGTTCAGTACACACATCCAGACACTAACCCTTAGTTTCATGTACCTGAACGCATTTCGATATGAACGTGGCTGTGAGTTCTTATTAAGACAGTTCTATGATGGTGGTTTGCGAGTTTATATGTTCATTTTTTGCCACTGTACGAAACATTATGAAGACATGCATGGCCTTTACGTATCGTTGGTTTAGTGTGACTTACCTGCATGTCTTGTATTTTGTTTTTTCCTCTCTTTCTCTTTTTCTTTCTTTTTTTGCTGGTTTTGCGTTTGGTCTGGATAT
The DNA here is from genome assembly GCA_017312705.2 of Penaeus japonicus. Classification (NCBI taxonomy): domain Eukaryota; kingdom Metazoa; phylum Arthropoda; class Malacostraca; order Decapoda; family Penaeidae; genus Penaeus; species Penaeus japonicus. The sequence continues at coordinate 118,552 of BOPN01001954.1, forward strand.
ATTATATAATCATTAGTACTACAACAACAAAAATCAGGACTTACTTTAACTTCTCGAAGGTTCATCGCCTCATCCCAGGAGTAGAATTTTCTCTTCATCCTGCAGTAATGAACGAAATATTTAATAAAGGTAATACACTGGCAATAAAACACCCCAACAATGTCTAATGTCATGTTCTTTTTATTATTATTATTTGTATACTCATCTATATCATTTTCATCATTTTTTAATCATTATAACTATCATCATAACCATCTTTATGGTACAAAATACGTAACAACATTCTTAATATTCATATCTCAATATTTACTGTTCTTTTCATATTTCCCTTGTTTTTGTTTCAACAGACAGAAGAAAAACTGCGTTGAGCAAACATAGCAACCTAAAGCAGGTGTTCTGATACACCTGTAATTCCGAACAGGTGTTGTATGATAAAAAAAAATACTATCATTCATGAATTACAGTAACGGTCGAACAATGACCTAAAAAAAAAAGAAGAAAAAAACTGAGTGAGAGAGAGAGAGAAAGAGAGAGAGAGAGAGAGAGAGAGAGATATACAGACAGACAGAGAGAGAGAATGAGCGAGAGAGAGTGTGTGTGTGTGTGAGAGAGAGAGAGAGAGAATGAGCTGATTTTTGGCAATGCAAATGCGCATTTTCCCTGAATTCAGGCTAGGGTGTAGGGCAGAGAGACAGGGAGAGACAGAGAGAGAGAGAGAGAGAGAGAATGAGAAAGAAAGAGACAGAGACAGACAGAGAGAGAGAGTGAGCGAGAGAGAGAGAAAGAGTGAGCTGATTTTTGGCAAAGCAAATGCGCATTTTCCCTGAATTCAGGCTAGGGTGTAGGGCAGAGAGACACAGAGAGAGAGAGAGAAAGACAGAAAGAGAGAGAGAGAGAAAATGAGAATGAAAGAGAGAGAGAGAGAAACAGACAGAGAGAGAGAGAGACAGAGAGAGAAAGAGAGAGGAGAGAGAGAGAGGGAGGGAGAGAGAGAGAGAGAGAGAGAGAAAGAGAGAGAGAGAGAGAGAACGAGAGAGGGGGGGGAGAGGGAGAGAGAGAGAGACAAAAAGAGAGACAGCGAGAAACAAACAAAAACTAAGGAAACAAACGAACTAGACACAAAAAAAACATAACAAGAAAAAAATCACAAAACAAAAAATCAATATATCAATCAATCAATTAATCAAGAAATCCCACAACCACAACTTACCTCTTGATGGCCACCTTCTCGCCCGTGTCTATCCTCTGGCCCAGCACCACGGAGCCGTAGGTGCCAGTGCCTAGTTCATTTAGCGTCACGTATCTGTTCATGCTTTGTGCCATACCTCCCTCGCGCGCGCCCCCCCGCCAGGCACTGGGTATCCTCCTGTTCACGCCCACACGACTACCCACGCCCACGATGGCCACCTCGCCTCGTCTTCTGTGCACACGTCACGCCGTGCGTCTCTT
>BOPN01001954.1:132500-135000 GCA_017312705.2 Penaeus japonicus
CATTTGTTTGCCAGTTTCGTTTCGCGTGTCATGTCTATATATGATTATTTCTTTTATTCGTGTTAATATTATGCAAACATGTATACTGTTCCTTTTGTTATTATATCCTAACGAGTCACCCCGACCCACGTATTATGATTTTTCTTCCAAAGAGGCTCCGACCATGATTATCCCACCTATACATGACACTGAAGATCGCATGTTGTGATGCTATACATCATAACACTCTTTCTTTTGCAGGAGTCCTTCTATAAATCTCCAAGGACCTTTCTCTACGCCGCACCTCTCCTCATGACATCCCCAATACGCATTAACTCCCACAAAGACTCACTACCTTCCAGTCTCTCAGTGACTTGACGCCCAACGCCATCAACAGGGACTCTCGTGAGTACCGCGCCATGTGGTTCGGTCGCTATAATTGGCGGCTAAGTGGCGCAGAAAACACACGCGGAGCTAGGTAGTGCTCCTGCGCGCCCGTTCCAACAGGAGTTTTGGATCGCGTTCACAAGCCGTTGATAAACTTTAATGTTCACGTGACTCAATACTTTGCTCCGTATTTTTTTTTTCTTTCTTTCTTTCTTTCTTTTTCTTTTTTTTAAGGTTGAGAAGGACACTACGTGTTCTTGGCAATACTGTTTTTTGTTTTTTTTACTATACTTTACCCAAAGCGGTTTTCGTATTCTTACTCCCTTTATGATACAATACCCTATCTTATAAAACGTCTTTTATTATTTTTCTTTTACTTTTACCTTTAAGATAAGTTTACCGGTAGCTACTATGACCTGCGTGACACTTTTTGAGCTTGAAATATCGACGCCTGATCCTTGTCATAATGCATCCCTTCAATATCATATTCTGTGATGAAAAATTTACGAGTACTCATTCATAATGTAAGGCAGATCGTATCTCTTCCCAGTGGTAATGTTACTCTTATACGCAGCATATTGATTCTAATAAAGTAGATGAAAATCTTGTGTGATATATATTCCAAAATAACTCAGTATGGGAAGAATATATAGATATACTGCTAGAAATGGACATAGATATAGTAATCCCAAGAAGAAAAATACATACATGTATGTAAACAGATAGATAGATAGGTAGATGAAAAGACAGAAAAAAATAGAAAGAAAAATATACAAAGAAACATATAGATAGATAGGCAGATGAAATGACATAAAAAATAGAAAGAAATATATACAAAGAAACATATAGATAGATAGGTAGATGAAAAGACATAAAAAATAGAAAGAAATATATACAAAGAAACATATAGATAGATAGGTAGATGAAAAGACAGAAAAAATAGAAAGAAAAATATACAAAGAAACATATAGATAATAGGTAGATGAAAAGACATAAAAAAAATCCTTCTAAACGTCATTCGTTTCAAGCAAGCCTTAGGTGACTAACTTATATGCTTCGTGTTTCGAAGGCAGAAACCCTATGCTCGTTCCCTTATTACTTGATATAAGAGTGATAGCCATGGCGTCAAGTGAAGTGTGAAGTGACTAGCTTTCATCGTAGGATAGTGAAGAGCTGTGTGTGTGTTTGTGTGTGTGTGTGTGTATGTGTGTGTGTGTGTGTATGTGTTCTTGCTTGATTAATACTGAATGATACCAGTATAGCAAGAGTTTGGACGTACAACTTCTGGCAAAGGGAGAGTGAGAGAGAGGGAGGAAGGGAGGGGGGGGGGAGGTCATGGTGCACAACTGCCTCGCCACATGTTTTATATATTTTTTGTTCAATATGATAACTTATATATCCATTCATTTGCTTATATATTCGTTCTATTTTTAATATCTTTATATATAATAGTACTTTTGAATAACCTACAAAACAGTTTCTTTTTATACACACCAAGAAATGTGAATCCGAAGAAAAAAGAAAAAAAAATCGAACAAGACAATTCTCGAGAACAAGTGATTAGACAAAGCTAACCGTATTACTGTATTTATTCTTCCTCTCTAACGACCACTGAAACGACCTTGCAACCGCCAGAGCTCATTGTGAAGGTGCACGAAGACCCACTGATTTGCAACTCGTGCTTGAGAGAAGAGAAATAACAATAGAAGAGAACTGGCCTGCAGTCACCAGCGTCTAATGACAAGCACGCAATGCCGAGCGTACGACATGTTTCAACTTGAATGAAAAGGAATCATGGAAAGGTTTTGATTGCTTGTTGTCTTATGTACAGCTTGGGTATGAATCCCTGTTATGATATGTATATATATATATATATATATATATATATATATATATATATATATATATATATATATATATATATATATATATATATATATATATATATATATATATATATACATATATATTCTGTGTGTATGTATGTATTGCATATTGCAGAGATTGTATACTATCAATACGAATATATATTGTATAGATATTATAGATACGAGTAGAGAGGTCTTTTGCATTATATACTTTCTATGATTTTTTAAAATCTATTTTTGTATTCATATATTTAAATGCAATTTCA
>BOPN01001954.1:145000-150000 GCA_017312705.2 Penaeus japonicus
TATATACATATATACATATATATACATATATATATATATATATATATATATATATATATATATATATATATATACACATATATATATATATATATATATATATATATATATATATATATATATATATATATATATATACACACACACATATATATATATGAATACATATCTACCATTCATAGATCACAGTCCATCGTGAAAATACACCAAAAGAACAAGAAAAACGACTCAATATAAACACACCAAAAAAAAAAAAAAAAAAAAAAATAGCAACCAGTGGCGAGATCCCAAGGTCGCAGATAACATAGTGACCAGCAACAGTTGTGACGCTCGAGTGACCTACATTGGCCCAAGGTGACTGTGAATGCGCCGCCGAGACTCATGTTGCTTCGGTAAGAAGGGAATTAAGGTTTATTTCGAGTTCATTATGTCCGATTGCTGTTTGTGAAATAATTGAGTGACCTGTATATTAAATTCTTTTTAATGGGTCTGCTGTTTCTCTGATTATGTTGGATTGTGTATGTGGATTGCTGGGTATACGCATGTACACATCTTATTAGTAATGTTGTTATTATCATTGCTATCATTATTAATTTTATCATCATTGTTATTGTTATTTTTATCATGCGTATTGCTACTATTATGAATATCATCATTATCATTATCGTTATAATTATTGTTGTTAAAACTATTATTACCATTATCATCATTAGCATAATTAATATCATCATCATTATCATCATTATAATTTTGAACATTATCACTATCATCATCATTACTATTATTACAATAAGCATTATCATTATCATTATCATCAGTGTTATTATCCTTACTATTATCATCGATGTTAACATTATCATCATATTATCATTATTACTATTACTATGAATATTCTTACTGTTCTTACTTTTAGCATCTTTAGCTTTTGTCATTCTTCGTATCAACTACTTTTTCTATAATCATCATTATTGTTGTTATCACGATCATCATATTCAATATAATGATAATTATCATCATCATTTTTGTCTCTGACTTAGTATTATTAGTATCCTATTCCTATAATTAACCTTTTATCATTATCATTAGTATTATCATTACTATCATCACTATTATTATCTATATTAATATTATCTATATAATTATTATTGTTGTTTTTATCATTATCATTATCTTTATTATTATCGTAATTATAATTATCATATTCTCTATTATTATTATCATCATTATCATTACTATCATTATCATTATTATTAGTATCGATGATAATAATAATAATAATAATAATAATAACACCATCGTTATCATCATTACCATTATAATCGTCAATATTATTCTTACCATCATTATCATCATTAGTATTATCATTATCATAATTTTTATTATATTTTATTATTATAATTTTTATTCTATCTATATCATTATTACTATCATCATAACTATTACAAATATTATTAGTAGTAGTATAACTATCATTTTTTTAAATACCATTATCATTGTAATCACTATACTAAAAATATTGAAAAATCATCATTATCATAATAGTAGAAATGAAAATGATGATAATAATAATATTAATGATGACAATAATTATAAGTATTAAAATAATGCAAAAAATAACAGTAATGATAATAACAATAACAATAATAATAGCAATGATAATGATGAATAAAGAAAATGACTATGATATCAATAAGAAAAGTGATAATATCACACTGCTGGCCACTTGCTGTACCTTGACTTCCCGCCATTGTGCTAAGAGGGGAACTTGGTCGGTGGTTCTTTTATCGGCAAGGGATCGGTGGATATTTTTTTCTTTCTTTCTTAGCCTCAAATTTTGTATTATCGTCACGTCAACTTCGTATGTGAAGGGTTTTTTTTCTTACCTTTTGAAGGGGGAGGTGTTAAATAGTCCCCTTATTCGTCTTTTCTTTGGCACCCCCCCCCCCTGCTTGTCTTTTCATACGTTTAATCTTAGTCTATTAAGTAATGAGTTTCATGAATATTGCATGATGAGGCGCTTGGTTTTGCTGTATGTCCTTGGCGTGACTGCAACATTTTCCCTAAGTATCTTTGTTGTTGTATTATATTCACCGTTGTAGTGTTAGTGTTCCTTTGCTCTCTTGACTGTTGTTTCGAAAGGCAAAACCTTTTACCGTGTTGTTAAAATTAAAGAATAAAGCAGCTATGCCCTAAATAATTATGTTTAAAGATGTGACTCGTTTCCCAGCTAGTTTATTTATGTGTTTAAGTTCGTCTTAGTGACAACTGTTGTCATATTCTTTATCTTATGTTATTAAGTTACCTTGGCCTATACTGCTACCGTGGTCCACGACAGTGACTCGGTGATGTAATCTGTCATGTCGGAAATGGATTACTTTTCGTTCACACGGTGTTATTAGCTGTCCTTTACACTAATACCCTTTTAGGAACGTTTATTCCCCAAAGTATTACATTAATTATTTCCCAAAAGTATTACATTGATTATTTCCCAAAAGTATTACATCAATCATTTCCCAAAAGTATTACATCCTTTTAGGAACGTTTATTTCCCCAAAGTATTACATTAATTATTTCCCAAATGCATTATATTAATGATTTCCCAAAAGTATTACATTAATTATTTCCTAAAAGTATTTCATTAATTATTTCCCAAAAGTATTACATTAATCATTTCCCAAAAGTATTACATTAATCATTTCCCAAAAGTATTACATTAATCATTTCCCAAAAACCATTACATTAATTATGTCTAAATCTATATTACTTTTCGTTCTTCGTTGTCAGTCACTTGGTTCCCACAGCCCAGCGACCCTCTGTTTGGGTGGTGTCCAGTCTAAGCGCCGTAACGACCCTCTGTGTTTACTCCAATGTTCACACTTCCATCCTCCGCAACCTCGCGTTTATCCCTCTCATTCACGCTCCTCTCCACTGCTTCCTAAATTCGCTCCTTCTTTCTCTTTCTCATTCAACTCTCCCTCTCTTTCCTCTTTTCTTTTTCGCTCTCTTTCTCTTTCTCTCTTTCTTTCTTTCTTTCTCTCTTTCTCTTTCTCTCTATCTCTCTCTCTCTCTCTCTCTCTCTCTCTCTCTCTCTCTCTCTCTCTCTCTCTCTCTCTCTCTCTCTCTCTCTCTCTCTCTCTCTCTGTGGGTGTGTCTCTCTCTCGGTCTCTCCCTCTCCATCTCCCTCTCTCTCTCTCTCTGTTCCCACCCCCTCTAACTTTCTCTACCCATTCCCTCTTCATCTCTCTCTCTCTCTCTCTCTCTCTCTCTCTCTCTCTCTCTCTCTCTCTCTCTCTCTCTCTCTCTCTCTCTCTCTCTCTCTCTCTCTTTGTGGGTGTGTCTCTCTCTGTCTTCTATCTATCTATCTATCTATCTATCTATCTATCTTTCTCTTTCACCCCCCCCCTCTCTCTCTCTCTATCTATCTATCTCTGTAGGTGTGTCTCTCTCTCTGTCTTTTCCTCTCCCTCTCCCTCTCCCTCTCTCTCCGTTCCCATCCTATCACCCTTTCTCTACCCATTCCCTCTTCCTCTCTCTCTCTCGATCCCCTCCCCGTCTCTCATCCTCTCCCCCTATCGCTCCATTCCCACACTCTCCCATCATTCGTGCGTGTGAGCAGTCTCATTTTGACGTCATTAACTGCTCATGAATCTTGACTCGATATACACCAGACTTCCGCCGTTTCGTCTTTGCAAGTGAAAGTAATTACCCATAGAAACAACATGTTCACACCATTCACAGCTCTGGAAACTAAAAATGACTAAAGAAAGAAAGAAAAAATCTGTTCACGCATGTGCAGTTTTCTTCACCCGTGTTCTGAACAGAATTGTTAAGCAGAGATTACCGTCATGTAGTATTTTTCGGTATTACTTGTATGATTTTCTTAGAATCGATGCATGAGTGTCGTTAAGTAAGGATACCATGTCCTCGTATGTATTTAAAGGTCTGTAATCTTTTCTCATTCTCGTCCTTTCTTTTCAGTCATGTAGGTAAGTTTCTACATTCAGAAGCTTTGACTTGATAGATAAATTCATACATCGGTCCTTTCAAATTTTAGATCATTATATGTCATTCTATCTTACTAGCAATGGTCATTATACAAAAGTAAGATTAACACCGCTCTTACTAACCTCCACTGGTAGTGTAAACAAACACGATTCTACGGCTAACTTAACATCAATAACAACGTAGAGGGTAACACTTAGTGATCAAGAATTAAACGAATGAACAGATTAATGTGAAAAAAGATCCATGTATCAGTTTTTTGTATTGACAAAAAAGTAATCCCGCTTTTCAGCAGCGTGTGAATGGCATGAGCTGGACGAAGTAAGTGCTTGAACAGAGAGAATATCTAAGGCTTAACAATGCTTTAGATTAAAGGGCTGTGAAAAACAAGAAATGATATACACTAGAAGTCTCGACTCCGGTACTTTAACTGGCGAAACGTAAAAAAAAAAAGCAGTTTAAAAATGGATGGTCATCAACCTAAAAAAAAAGTGACGGAAATGACAAATAAAATATGTACGTATCCCGTAGTTGTGACCAAACTAATATCCATAAAGTATTTAAAAAGTAGCTAAAACAAGACAGGATACATAGAATTATCCCAACCTACTTTCCTTGACTAAATTCGAATTCAAGGCAGCTCACTTTATCAAGACGAAATTACAGAATTGTTCCGAATGAATGACATTATATATACACCACGGTTGCTACACTGAGAAGTCGAGCTATAAACACTTACTGGGCTGCCAATCTGAAGTCGTCACTGCCATTTGATGAAATATTCAATTCTCAGTCTCTTGCCAGCAGCGGGGGGGAGGGGGGGGGGCTATGGGAGGGGAAGGGAGGGGGTTGTTCTCAAGAAATCTGTGAGATTGTATATACATGCGGGTTTATGATACAAAACTGCTTAGGGAGTATCAAGACCCCAGATGGTTTGGGTGTGGTGTGGGTGTGGGGGTGTGGGGGTGGTGGATGTGGGTGTGTGTGTTTGGGGGGGG
>BOPN01001954.1:160000-162500 GCA_017312705.2 Penaeus japonicus
CAGCTGACACACAACTATAAATTTTGTCAACTCTGGAACATTTTGTAAAATTTCCCTGTCAGTCTTATCCCATCAAAGCATTTTCTCTGAGAGGAGACTGGGAACGTAAACCAGCTCTGGACACTTTTCTGATCTATCTATTATCTTGTCGCTTTACGTAGAGTAGAGAGAGACACAATCTGCCATGGGCTCGTCACTCCCGATGGAGTCCCAGTCATCTGTGTCTGACTCAGAAGCTCCGTTTTCTTCCACACCAGCGCCTGTCATTGCCACTCTAGCATAGTCATCTGTATCAATACTCTTGCAGAAATGAATAGCATATTTCAATTTCTCACGAAGAACAGCCTGAAAAGGAAGTCATGGGATATTAAACATGTAATTATAGCTTTTATATCAGTCATATTCATCATTAGAACTTTCACATGACGAAAGAAAATTTTCTTTGGTCACAAACCTTGCAAGAATATCGTGGCATTTTCAGGAGGAAAAAGCATGTATACGACTCTGGCAGGAAATGGTCAGGTGGAGTGTACTTATCTAACACCTAGAAAAGAAGACAAATTTGTGTTAGGGTATTGAATAATTATTATTGATTTTTTTAGTCAAACAATATACATAAATCATCTCTTTCTTTTCTCACTGCAAGCTTCAATGATTTGGACAATCCACTCTTTTATTCCCTGTCTGGTTTCAAGCTTGCCAGACTGAGACACAATCTATACAATATATGAAATTTTTAAAAAATATGCAGAATTAACAAATATTCCAAATTTTTACCTGGAACACAAAGTCTCGTCCTCGGAAGTCAGCAATTGTACGAGGAAGACGTGTCCTGCCCCACACAAAACGAAGGAAAAGAGATCGTTCAGCCGTGCTGAATTCTTCCATTACCTCCCAAAACCATTGGACTAGAGGTGCTGTTGCCTCCACACCTTTGGTGAGTAAAAAAAAGACATAAGATGAGATAAGCTACATATTTTCATATTCAGATAATACATATTATTATTATTTTTTTGTTTTGTTTTTTTATTACTCTTATAAAAACTGGCAGACTAACAAATAAAGTCAACATAAAAAGACATGACTGTTACCTCAGATTCTATTTAATAATAGTTATTCAGTAATGAGATATAAAATTGGCTATACTGCAAATAAAATGAGATATCCCATTATCATAAAAAACAATAGATCAAATAGACATAAAATTCCAATTTTCAATGCCAACCATTATTTCTGGTATAACAGTAACCAAGCAACTTTGTAATTTTTTTTCATATAAAGTTTGGTACATATCTGCAAGGTTACAAAAGAGACAAAGAAAATCTTTGATTTGAATTACTGCCAGGACTCACCTTTGTATGTTGCGACACTCTTCAGAAGATTAAGGGGTATGTCTGGAGAGCCACACACCATTGTTTCAAGTTCATAGGGTGTAAATAGAGACAGAAGGGGTACTGGTACCACTCTGGCTATGCCTGCACGAACAGCTGCTATTTGTGCATCAAATTCATGAAGTCTGTTCATGGCAGAGATGGGAGGAGAAGAAGAAATGGGTCAGAATCATTTGACTGATTAGATATTTCATACAATTGCAGTAACTAGCAGAAGATCTTATAAGAATATTTAATCTTGCAATGTATAGTTATAATCTGAAAAGTGATAATGGAAGAGAACCAAAACAAAGAGAGAAAAAAAAGAACCTCACCTGTAATTGAGTGCAAGACGAACATACTCATGTCTGTTAGACATTGTGATCCGTAAGTGTCGACTGGAGAGCGAGACTTCATTGCCTGCTGCTGAAGTGGTGGTGAATGGTAAATCCAGGCTGGTGAATGTTTTCTCATCACCTTCCATTTGCTGGACGCACATCAACCCTGGCACGTAATGGCGATCGACCTGAAAGTTATTTTGTTGCACATTACAGTGAGACAGTAAAACTTGAGCTACAGCACACAATCAAAACATGTAAAACTAAAACATGACATTCCATAAAACAGAATATCTGCTACTTTCATCGATAAGAAAAAGCTTCCAAATATAATAAGATAATAATATCTGGGAACATATAACACAACAACATAGTAGCTATGCACACATCCCTCCACTGATCCTTCTTAACCCATTCACGCCGGGGCAGTTCCGGCTTTGCGCGGTCGCAATACCGGGGTTCTCGAACGCATAAGCCTAACGCCTCGAGATTCTCGGGCGCACAAGCCGCAAGCCTCGGTTGCCCGCTCGCTCTACCCGAGCGCGCGGCTTCCCCTCATAGCGCGTCCAGGGCGTCTGACGCGAAAACCACAATACGTGCTATCACGTCAACCGGCGTGAATGGGTTAAGATGATCACATTAAAAGCGCTACAATCACAAACCTCAGTAATGTCAGCTGGGGTTAGTGCCATCCCAGCCAGTTGTTTCCAGACGGGTTCTGCTAAGTTGAGACTGAGTGGGCTTCCTGTTCTGATGGCAATGCCCATCAACACTCCTAAGAAGGAAACATTA
>BOPN01001954.1:167500-175000 GCA_017312705.2 Penaeus japonicus
AGAAAAATTAATAGGTCTAAAAATCATTAAAATTTTTCTCAAATCATCAGCATCACACATTGAAAAAACAATATCTTATCAACACGACTTACATCAGCACAAAAGCCATTGGGCAGAGGTGTCCTATCAATAAGGGACTTGACGACCCTTGAGGCTGCACAATACCTTCGGAACCAGGCCCACTTATGAGCCTCGCCAGATCCAACACCACTATCCAGCTCCAGATCACATGCTAAACCAACCAGTACCTTTATGGAAGAATGAAGAAAAATTATGTCAAATATGTAAAATACAGTACACAAGATAATATTAAAACAAAACAAAAAAAAAAGCAGAAAATCTACCTTGAAGAACTGAGAGTGCATAAGGTGTTTTCCTCCTCTCACTAAGGGATCTTCATACTCCGCCTGACGTAGCAAAGCCTCTGGCAGGCCTTTCAGAAGGCTTACAAGTGGCATTTCAGGGGCCTGTTTTACTTCAATTTGAGGCTTGACAAGACTGCTAGATGATTCAAGACTTTCTGTACTACCACGCAGTGATGCCGGGGCAGGTGGAGCAAGTGACTGTGGAGTGGGTGGCACAAGTGACTGTGGTGCAGGCAAACTCTGGGATATTATTGCTTGTGGCACTGGAGATATAGGCCGAGATGGGGCAGGTGTAGAGCTGGATGAGTAGGATGCAGACAACAAAGCCTTGATGTTGAGCCCTGATCCAATATCTGTTGTCACAATTTTACGGAGGGTTTTGAGAGCCCACATCCGCTGGCTGGGAGCTATAAACCAAAAAGGACAATTAATGATGAATGATGGCAAAGGAATCAAAAAGAATATTGCATATCTCTTTTTCCTTTTACAAACAAAAAACTTGCATATCATGCACTGTTTAAAAAATCACTAGCAACAACTTACCTAAAGATGACAACTGTGCACACATAGCAAGGGAAGCAGCTAATCTTGACAGGATAACACTCTGTGTACACAGTGAGAGCAGAGAGTCCAACAAGCACATGGGCAGATCCACCAAAGGTCGTGACAGGAGGCGGCGGTCACTGTGCAGGTCTCGTGGTGCAGCGCAAGGCATGAGTGGGAACACCGTGAACCTCCATCCCCAGCCATTGACAGAGCCATCACTAGTGAACTTCCATCTTAATTCATCACCTGGTTAAAGATAGGATTTTATGACATGTGGATAATGGCATTCTAATCATAAAAGAGTTCAATATTGCCCCATAAAAGACTGAGTACAAGTCTTAGTCATGTTCAGTTAAAGACATTATGGGCAGCCTGTACCAATATTCCATAGGAAATTTGGAAATGAATGTAATGTTTTTGAGCACAATAATGTAGCTTGTGTTAAATAGATTCCAGAAATGCGACTCTTTTTTTTTGTATAGATTGAATAAGAGAAAATAGAAGTGACTATTTACAACATTTCTGAATCAGAACCTAACTGCAAGAACTGCTTCTGTAAAAGTTAAAGTCCTAAGTATCTTTAAGTCTATGGAAGTAAGACCTCTTCAAAGTATGTATGACAAAGGCTTGCATTAACTGGAAGAACAAGACCACATATAGATTCCAGGATCAAAACATTCACTGAAGACCAATTAGATACATCATTGAAAAAAAAGACTGATGACCACACCTGTTTTAGTGTTTTTCAGTAATTCAGTCTCTTAAATTTCAGTTGAGTTTTAAAAGAAAAGAACGTATAAATACAGTACCTGCAATTCTCACTTCTGTTGACCAGTCAGACCACTCTCTTCCTGAGCGTGTACAGATGACTTTTCCTGATCCATCCATTATAGTCAAGGGATCATGCTTTCTCTCAGTAGAACACTGTCGATCAAATTCAACTCTAAGGGCTTCAGCACCTGAAAAATTGCATAAATATATGAAGTAAAACTGCAGGTTCACAGCTTTGCACACACACATGCATGCACACCCTCACTCATCACTTACTCAGTCACTTATTCTAAAAGTTAATTCAGTTTTTCATCACCAAAGAGAAATACCAACCAGGTATCTTAACAACGCCAGTAAGTGTGACATCATCAGTGTAAGGATGGGAGCTCTCCTGCACCACTGGTTGAGGCACAGAGCGCATGGCCTCGGTATCTGTTGCCGCATCTTCTAGTTCTGTCACACAAAGCTCTGTCAGCATACCAGCAACTGTAGAACTCTCTTTGGCCAATCCTATGAAAGAATTACAAAGATGTGTTATCAATATTGAAGAACAAATGAATAATAGAATTATCATTTAAATGCTATTCAGCAATTACATCTCCATTACACAACAGAAAAAAAACTTTTTATTAAATTGCTATTAATCACATGTCACTGTTTAATCAACATAGAAAAGTTCTAGCTATTTTTCCCTCCTAACAATACCGTATACTTTGTGTTCCATAGAAATCAGGACTAACATCAAAATAAAACTTTATTCAGCTCCTTCCCTACATATACTTTCTCCATAACCTTGATCTTTATATTGTTCACCGTTAAACCATCCTTCTATAACTAACTCTACAAGAAAGCACCAAAGAAAATGATCATAATGAACAGTTTTACACATCCATTATAGGGGTAGAGGAGTGATGGACTTATACAGAGAAACACCAACAACCTAAGTTCCTCATAAAAAAATACACAACTTGAGAATCATTTACCTATAAGCACTCTGGTGATAGCAGGAGAGGCTTGTGGTCCGGCTCGACCTGCCACTGCTAGCTTTAGAAGGTCAACAAGAACTCGTGCATCATCTTCAGTCAACTTCCTTGTAAACTCATCTAATCCATTACATATGACATCATCTTCGGGAAGTTCAGCTTCCTCAGAAACCTGGGAAATTGGAAGAAACATTTTTCATCCATGATTTCTTATGGCACCAAATAAGTAATAATGACAAGGTATAATGACAGCTTGGAAACCTGAAAATAATATAAATTTCTAACAAGTAAGAAAAAGAAAAAATCTCTGGATACTATTTCTAATTGTAGTTATATATCTACAGTATTTGCATCCTACTCAACAAAAAAAAAACTCATCACATAACAGCATATAAGGTCACAATTATCAGAAACATCAACTTACAACATCAGCCTTAGTTGTCAGGGTGGCTGCAAGAATACTCATGGCCGAGTGAGAAAGTCTGGAGGCTCTTGAGGATAAGGACCCAGTGGAAGGCACAGAGGCCAGCTGTAGCAAGACACTCTCCTCACTATCAGGACTGGTTCCACAACTCTGATTAAGGAAATGCATATTCAGAAACAGAAATCTTTCATCTCCATTCAAGTCTTGCAATATATGGAAAAACTGTCATGACTTCCCATTTTAGTACTTTTCTTATTTTGTCAATGCCATCCTTTACTACAAATAAAAACTGTATCCAACATTTTCCTCATAATCATCCTTAACCCAATGATGATGGTGTGTCACACCTGTGTGACACACCGTCGTGCCTGATGATGTGGTGACACACCAGTGTGACGTCCCCAAGTTGATATTACTAAGGCCCAGCGTAGGGGGTTGCCAGTTCTCGCCAGGCCCGCCGGGATTGGATTAAGTGCACTCACTATATAAAAAAGTTAACTGAACACAAACATTAACCGATCTTATCTTACATAATCCATACATGATATAAATATCTCACCAGAGCTGCAGGCACAGCAGCAGCATCCAGGGCAGAAGCCGGTGCCTCTCCACCACCTTCTGCTATTTCACCTCCGTTGGGACTGGAGAGTGAAGACGAGGTCTCTGCTATGGCATCTGTCATTGACTCTGGGGTCTGGAGTCCACTGATTTTTGTTACCACTTCACAAACTGGGGGATATGGGTGATATTTCGTTTACATAAATCCATCAAACATGCTGATTTGCAGCTATGCCTAATTTAAGTAGACAAAATATTTGTATCATAACTACTGCATTTTATTTTCCATAAAAAATATCCAGTGTCATACAGTAGTAAATCATCACATCAATTATACTTTTTCTCTGATTACAAACTTGAAATCATATTCATCATAAGGCATTACCTAACTTCTACAAGTTCCTCAATGAAGAGTTATTCAGTATCTCTTATTCACAAACTATAAAAGGATTTTTTGTATAACTCACCATGTAATTCCTCCTTTGTATGAGACAAGGCTGTAGCTGTGGAGTCTAAGGCTGCAATAACACAATCCCGTGCATACATGACCTGCAGTGCATTTAATATGTGTTGCAGAGCTGCTTGTCTGGCCGCAGACGACTCTAAGGTCAGTACCACCCGTGACAATGATGGATTGATAGGTGAACCTCCACTATTGGCTGGAGCATTGCTATTCGCAATGGCATCTCCTCCAAGAGGCTCTATGACTCCTGTTAAGAAAAAGATAAAAAAATACATTGCTTGTAATTGAAAGAAGAAAGAAAAACCATAATCCAAATCCCATAAACCTAACAGCGTAACCACCTTTAGTTATAATATAACAAGATTAAAAACTCAGGAACTAATCGTACCAAGTGCATGAGCTCCTAAGGGGTCCTTTGTTGTAGTGAACATGACTGGTTCTGTTGCTGCTGGCAGAGGGGGGTCAGGGGCAGTCCAGGCAACACTGTGAGAAGATCCACATGCGACACGAGCAACCCTTACGCCCTCCAGACCACAGACAAGTGCTGGCCTTCGGTTCACTATAGTTGTTCCATTACCTTGCTGGCCATGGTCATTATCACCCCATGCATACACCTGGAATAAATCCTCAGTCTCAATCCTAGATCTATGAGTTTTCTGAAATATAATCTAAAACATTCATATAATGATCTTATAAGACTTGCTCAATCTATTTTGAAAAAAATGTTTTATCCATATATCTAATACTGTTGATTATATGCTACGAAACAGGAAAAAAATAAAGAAATTTTCCTTATCTTATAGTGTATCATTACTAACATCATTAAATATAAGCTTTTAGCTAACCTGTCCAGCTTCTGTCACAGCTAGGCAATGCAAAGCTCCAACTGCAACGTGTACCACTTTCTTGCCTCGTAAACCTTCCACCATGGTCGGTCTACGCACATGCTGGTCTGTGCCATGACCCAGCCTGAAGTAGTCTCCTTTGCCCCATGTCCAAACCTACAAAGAGGCAATTCAGAAAATATTGTTAATAGATGAATATAATGTAAAGGTTAACATATCAACACAAACCATAATTCTTAAACAAATATTACAACAACAGGACAAGTATAATCTACAAGCATAAAACATACTGACACTTCTTCTGTGGAAAATGTGCATCACAGTACTGCTAATGTACACACCTGTCCTGATTTTGTGAGAACTAGTGAGAACTGAGCTCCACATTCTATCTGGCAGACTCCGAGACCATTAAGACGCTCTATGTTTTGTGGCAAGGAACAGCCTTCTGATCCTCCACGTCCTAACTTCCCAAAATCTCCATCGCCCCAGGAATAGACCATTCCTTCTGATGTCAGGGCAAGTGTCTGAGCATCACGACTTCCACATGCCACCTGGGAAAAAGGAAAGACAAATACATATATGTAATAGTTTATAGATATTTGAGACAACCTCCCCCCCCCAAATATCTTTATATCATTGTAACATTCACATGATACATGTAGTTCTTTATTTACTAGTGTCCACCTTAATAATTTCAAAACCGAACACCTAACCATCTCCATACACAACCTACACACAAAAAAATCAAAAGAATAAAAATTGTTTACCTGCACTACTCTTTGTCCATGAAGAGCCTTCACCAGCTTAGGCTTCAGCTGTGTGGTTGTGTCACCGAGCCCAAGTCGACCATACTCTCCGAGGCCCCAGCAATAGAGCTCTCCACTTGATGTGATGGCTGCCGAGTGGGAGCTTCCACAGGCTATGTCTCTTATGCGCTTTGACTTTAGAGACTCGATGAGTTTTGGCTTGTCATAGCTAGTGCGATTTCCATGACCTAGTTTTCCATCTTCACCTTCTCCCCATGAGAATATCTGTCACATAAATGAAGCTTTTAGTACCAAAAATAACATTTTACTACATGTATTTTGTACTATCTCTTCTAGGTGCCTACTGTCAGTCAACTTGAGAAAAATTAAAAATAAGAAAATCCTATAAAATGGATAGGTAAAAAATCAAAATATTGTTCATTTGTTTTACAACCTTTTTTTCAAACGAACTATCAGTACAATATATAAAAAATTCTCTAATAAAACCTACGAAGAAACTGATAACAAATCATCAAAAAAATAGCAGTCTCCACCAGGGAAATCACTAACCTTCCCATCCACTGTGAGAGCCATAGCATGGCGACCACCTGAATGGACAGCCACTTTCTTCACCACATACTGACTCAGTGCTGTTATCTGGCGAGGGACTGTGATGTTGTTACAGTGACCGAGGCCAAGCCTTCCACCTGTCCCTTCTCCACATGCATATACCTGTTTAATACAAGAGAATAATAGTATACACTTCTAAAATAAAATGAGGAAAAAAGGAGAGAAAAAAAATTAAGGACAATGAAAAGAAAACAGAAAATCCACACCATACAATCTAATCTGCAATGTCTGTAATAAATTTCATCTAGAACTCTTACCTTCCCTTCTTGCGACACCACAAAGAGAGACTTTGATCCCCCAGCAACATGGACTGGGTGGAGGCTACTGAGTGTCTCTGAGAGGACTGGCATCTTGACTTTTGATCCTTTGAGTCCACCCAGCTGGTCCTTGTCGTTGAGCCCCCATACTAGGACTTTCGGCTCACCGTCGAAGCATATAGTTGATGTCAGGCTCTTTCTTGTCATCTCGGTAATCTCATCCTAAATTGGATAAAAAAGATTAATTGGGGAAACTAGTTTTAATGAACTCAAGAATTTATTCATTAAGAAAGGTGGCAATCCTCATGGTGTGCAATGAATAAGTTCTAGAATATAATTTCAGTGCTATTCAATGTATGAGGAGTTTAATATATCAATCTAGAGTCCCTCAATCAAATGCTGCATGTAGTATTCTCCCTAGGGTACAGCAAATGCTACATGCTGTAATTATTGAATTGAAAAAAAAAGTTACAGTAAAAATAATTCAAACAAAAATATCAACAATACAAAACTTTGTATGTATACCTCCACATCTTCATTGTCAGAAGCAAGGAAAGATACTGATGAGGCAGGGTCACCAAATTCATCTACTAATTTTCCCATGATTGCTAGACCATGTACACGACAATCAATGCCTCCGCTCTTGCACTGCTTGATGCCAATCTCAATATATTTCATGTACTGGAATGAAAAAAGATCGGTTCATTAATATCCCAAACTTGAGCAATATTCACAGCTAGTTATTAAAAATACTGGTTTGTAATCAATCATAAGAAAAAAGAAGCTTGAGTCATATTCTTTCAGCTTAATGCAAATTCAAAGCATCTAATGCAGAACAACTACATAACATATATACACACTACCACACTTACTTCCTTCACATTTCTAAGGAGGGTAACCCAAGTGTCTGAG
>BOPN01001954.1:182500-209845 GCA_017312705.2 Penaeus japonicus
TTACTTTACACTCCGGTCTTCTAAAGGACCCCACGTCACCGACCACAAAATAAGGTCTTCACTTGTGCTGGCAGCTGCACGTAACAGTCGTGACGGTCAACCTCGTTCGTGTCTTGGTGCTTTAATGTGTGTTTGTGTGTATGTATATATATATATATATATATATATATATATATATATATATATATATATATATATATATACATATATACATACATATATGTGTAAGTATGCTGTGTATATGTACGTATATCTACATGTATGTATATCTACTACGCACACAACACAAACCAAACACACACACACACACACACACACACACACACACACACACACACACACACACGCACTGTGTACGTGTGCATGCAATGTGTGTACATACATGAACTGCATGTCGATAGATCAGTCACACGCACAGACGGAGAAAGCGGGAGGCCAGACGGAGGGCCTTAAAGAGAGCAATGCAAACAATGAGCAAACACCCGCGCGCTTTGAGCCTTCCTTTGCAACTACAGTCCACACATATCGCACCGAACATGCAAATCGCCGCGTCCGCTCCGATCAGTCGAGATAAACTGTATATTGACGAGGGCAAAATTATTCCCCACGCTCTCCTCTTGCTCCTTCCCCTCCTCTTTGTCTTCTTCTTTACTTCCTTTCTCTTCCTCCATCCCACCTGTTCATTCACTTTCTTGTCTTTCCTCACTAACATTATCTTTATCGTCATCATCATCTTAATCATACTTTAATTACCATCATCACTATCATCGCCAGCTACTTAACTATAATCATCAGTATCATTATCATAATCATCATTATCATCACCATCATCTTCATTGTATATTGTCATCATTATCATCTTTAGACCCCATGAGTACCATCACCACCACCAACACCACCATCATCACCATCATCATCACCATCCTCATCCTCCATCCATCATCCTCATCCTCCATCCATCACCATCACCATCATCATCCTCATCCTCCATCCCTTGCCATCTCTTAACATAAGAAAGTGATAAATCCGAACGCAACTTTACGCGCCCGGCTGCAACCTAATAACACGTCCCTCTAAATTTTCTTCTCCTTTGTATCCAAATTAAACGCCTTTACGAGATACTTCAACACGAACACCATTATTGCTGTTTATACGTACAATAAGCAGAATAACGTTAATTTTCCTTCTTTCTTTTTGACTAATTGTAAAATTGGTCGGCTTAAGAACTCGAGTTAATTTGAATATAATCTTTTGCTTTCTCCCTCTCTCTAAAATTAGAAACTTATTACCAAGATTCCGGATCCATGATTACATAATTCTCACCAATGCGATAATTGCAGTAACCTGCATTTTTTTCTCTCTGCAACAGTTATCATTATCAGCATTCAGCAGTTGCCTCGCCAAAGAAGCCCCTCTTCATTTCGTGTGAGGGGGGGGGGGGAGGTAACGGGGACCAGCAAGAGAACTCGTTCCCTGGGGCGGAGGGTGTGCGAGACAAGCCGTTGGAGATGCGGTCCTCGTTGTGTTATTCGTAATGACCTTTCGGTGTTCTTCCGGATGAACTCTTAGCGTTAGACATGGTTACGACCAGGAGAGGGCACACACACACACACACACACACACACACACACACACACACACACACACACACACACACACACAGAGAGAGAGAGAGAGAGAGAGAGAGAGAGAGGAGAGAGAGAGAGAAAGATAGCACAAACAAACACACCATACCTAGAGCCTTAATGGCATGCTCAACACTTTTACGAGCAAAGCCCATTTCCATCAGCTGACGTACTAATGGTGACGGGGGCACAGTACGCGTTCTCTTCCCTCGTGTGGTATGTGATGCATGTGTGGGACGAGGCTGTGTTGAATGGTTATCGACCAAAATGCCAGGAGAAGGCGGCCCAATGGAATGTTCACTGAGAGGCGTTGAGAGATCGTCATTGGAGCAAGGTGTCGGAGGAGTAGGCTGTGATATCTCTTCTGTGAGACTTTCACACAGTGCCAGAGCTGCAGTCTGTAAAGAGGATTAACCGATAACAATTTTTAAATATAAATGCAATAAGCAATGACCACCTTAAACACAATGATCTTTTCATAATCTGCAATACTTATATACACACTTCTGCAGTCCACCATGTCCAGTTGGTCAGGAATGAAACCAGGACACTAACATGTGGATTTACATAGGACACATACCTCTAACTGTTCTCTGGTATATGAGGCCTTGACAGGCGAAGGTGGCGTAGCAGCAGTGATCAGACGTTGAATCAACAGGATCTGCAAATGACAGTTAATGATAGCATGTGTACTTTCCTATGCGGACAATTGTACATAATTTCATGTTAATCACAAATAGTGTATTGAAGAAAAAAAGGGGAAAAAAATATTTATTCACTCATTCCATCATGTTTAATGCATACTCTTCTAATGCAGATGCTTTTAAGTTTGATAGCTTTTAAATGGATTTAAGCAAATACAGTTCAAAAGCACAGACCTAGTAAGAAAAATTTATATAAATCTCCTATGGCCAATGTGGCATTTTAACAACTCGCTCTCAAACCTTACTGTACATCGGTACACTTAAAATGAATGGTCTGAGATGGCTCATCCACTTCCATTTGCTACTGTCCAAAATTTTACAAAGCAGTAAGAAGACTGTGTATATTATTATTGAATCAAATGAGGGCAGTCTATGATATCATGAAAACTGTCAATGTGACCATCCTGCTTAGTAGTGGGGACCCGCACAAATGATGATGGTGATGATGATGATGATGATGATGATGATGATGATAAGGATGAGGGTAAGGATGAGAGTGAGGGTGAGGATGAAAGTGAGGATGAGGATAAGGATAAGGATAAGGATAAGGATAAGGATAAAGATAAGGATGAGGTGAGGATAAGGATGATAGTGATGATTATGATGAAATTGCAACATCCCTGATTACAAAGTCTGACACAATTGGTCCTGGCTTTGTCTGTGCATAAATCTTGATCTTACTCTTTCTTCTCTATCTTTTTTTTGGTTTAAATTATGATAAAAAATAAAATGTCTTCATCCTCCATGTGTTTTCCGTTACATAATATCTAAGCCACATGATCCAAAAATATGGATTACATAATACAATATCAGTCTATTACAGTCTTCCTAAAGCTAAGAAAGGGGATAAACACGCATATCATGTATTACACATTCAAGCATAAGGTTTAGAGCAACAATATTGCTAGCAAAGTCACACTCTCAGAGAACAATCTGGGACAGGCGAATGCTCCCTGCAAATGAACCCTAGACAGCGGAATAGTTGCCTTGAGAACATTCCTAATGTCAATGGATTAATGCAAGTCCCTTGTTTTGAACGTAGTAAAATTATATGTTATGTAAAGATTAAAAACAAAAATTATTATTTCTAACAATATACAGCATATACATATATCTTTTTCTCTCTCTATTATACATATAATTTTCTGCAATCTATCTGTAATACAGAAAAATACAATTATATACCCTATACTGCTTAGGCTGAAGCTAGGCACCAAGCTCACACAGACAGGCACTTGCAACTGCCAAGAGATGCTAATAAAGCCTTCATTCCATACAAACACATCTCTGTACTGGATAAAGTACGAAAGTATTTTCTGCCTTTGTATTTTTTATGAAGCGCTTCACAATGAACCCTCTCGTATTTTTCATGATACTTCCATGGCTTTCCAAATGAATGAAAATAATATTTACAGAATATTATTTACAAAAGACCTGCAATCAAAGCAATCTTGTCTGTTCCTCATTTCTACATCATGGAGGCTATAAAGATTAAGATAACCTAGAGATTGTTTAACATGCATTCAACAGACAGACGCTATAAGCATAGTGTAGGAAATTTCATGACTGACTTTTATGATCACATCAGATTACAACATCTAATGCATTGATTCAAACAGTAGAAGTTCCTCACTTCCACATCAATCATTCAGCCATTGTGCACTTCAAGCAGTTATGCATTAATGCAGAGCTGGGATAAATTTGGCTTATCTATCATTGAAGACGAAAATAGCTTTCAGAGAGTCCTTGAAGACCTTGCTTATTACAGGCGGTACACATTTCATTGACATCCCAAGAAGTTTTTTAGATGGAGGATCCTCAATGATATTGGGAGACATCTGTAGATAGACATTAATAATCTCAAATTTCATCCAAAAAGCACGAAGGAAGTCTAGGTCATCAGTGGCACAGCTCAAAACATTCCTGATGTTGCTTTTAGGACTGTGTTGCAGGACATACCCATGGCCTCCTTATGTGCCACTGGAAGGAGTTTTCAGAGGAGTCGCTGCTACTAACTTCCATGAAGTCCCATGGTGAGAACAAGTCCACTGATGTTGTTGTTGGGTCACCTTCTCCAAGTGCCACATTCTATACAGAGGCAGTAATCATACTTTACAATAACACTGACACTCATCTGAAAGGCCTACCTCCATGTGAGTCATCCAACAAAGGTAGTTAACCTTTCTTTCATCACATGGAATTCTGCTTTTTCTCACAAATGACTGTTGTACTCTGTCAAGAGCCACTTCTAACCAGTACTAAAGTACCATAGCTTCTATTCCAGTGGCTGTTTCTCATCTAATCCCATTGATATCTCTTTTTCCTTTGTTTTCTTCACTTTTATGGCAGTATCTAGCATATCATACAGATAATTGTAGATGTTAAACAAATGCTTCATTCTTTTTTGTTGTTGTTTTTTTTGTCAAAGGGATTTGGAGTTGGTTCATTGTCATACATTTTATTACTTCTCTTATAAATTTCTCATCTCAGTCAATTTCAATCTATTATTTTACAGATACTCTTTACATATACTTATGGACTTCAATCTGACAGAATCAATTCTACTTCGCAATCATCGTTTCCATTATATCAGTGTTTTGTTAATAGAAAAAATTAAACAAAAATCCAAGAAATAAAAAATAAAATCCAAACCAACATTCCCTGACATCCAATGGATGTTCCTTTCCAATTTCCAATTTCCCTTTCTTCTGATCTAAACAGGAAAAAATGCAAAGGTAAAGAACAGTTTTTTGAACCCTACAATAATGGCTCACACAATAACATTGATAAAGTAAAATGAAGTTCTTGTTACCTGGTATTAAAAATGGTACATAAACATGAGAGCCACAGTGACATCCTAGTATCTGATGTATAGGTGCCATAATTATCTCTTTCAGTTATGATTCACTCCTGTACCTTGGTTCTCCTATAGTCTACCATAACACTCACAAACAGTCAACCACATATTCACAAACAAAACCAGAACAGTCAGCCACAAACCTCTGCGCCTTGACTGGTATCTTCTCCTGCATCTAGGTTGTTGGTGGAGGTGCTGATATCATTAGTAGGCTGCAGGAGGACCAACCGTAAGAGAGACTGATGGGTGAGAAGAGCTCGACAACCTCTTATCACCAGCATGCGAATCTGTGGATAAATGGGTCTTATTTCCCTAGGGGTCTATCTCTGTCGATATTAGCCTTTTCTGACAATGTGCCAATGGTTTATAATTCAGGTAATAGCATATAGGATTAGAGATTGCATTACAAAGCTCTGTATCACATTCCAACCTGCTGTATTCTTAGGAGAGTTGGAGACAGTGACAATGGTGTTGACACGTGGAAATTTCTTGTATAATCACCAGCCAGAGCAACCAGTGAAACCCACATTTGCACACATGCTGCAGTTATGCTTAGGCGATCTGGTCGGGGGGAAAAAAGTTGAAGTTTGTCATATCAAACATAATATCAATGTCATTAACTTATTTGATATGGTACAATAAAAAGAAATAAGTAAAAAATAAGACAGAAACTTACCAATAGCAAACTGTTTTGTTGGAGAGGACACAATTGAAGAGAGGCCAAGTTTCAGGAGGTTACCACCTTCATGTGGTTGAACATACACTTTGTGGTGACCAATGCGTGCAATTGTACCTGATATTGAATTGAAAAAAAAAAAAAAAAATGATGAAAGTAAAATGCTTCCCTATTATATTTGTATCAGCATCATATAACCAAAAAAATGGTGGGACAAGAATCCAAAATACTAACCAAGGGCATCCTCTTCTAGAAGCACATTGCCCCCTAGTCTAGGTCTGGCATCAAGACCACCAATCACAGCAAGAGATGCCGCTACACCTGCAGCTTGGCCAACTAAACTGCCAGGTCTACAGTCATCAACCTGAAGAGAGACAAGTTATCTATCCAGGTCTATGGGCAACTAAAGTGGCTACATTTTGTAATGACATGAATGTATTTCATACCTACAGTTATGTTGAATACTAACCTTCAACTGGAACTGAGCAAGATCGGACAACAGTTGAGCCACTAAGCTCAGGCGATCTGTGATGGCATCATTAATAACGCTGTTCCATACAGGGAGAGCATGTAGAGTTCTCACAAGCGATACTACAGCCTCCACAACTGTACTTGAATGAGTTGCAGTAATTGCAACACAAGTACCACGAGCCTTTTTGCCTGAAATAATGTAGCAGGTACTTTAAATGTACTTTGAAGAAAGTGAGGTGAGCCATCCAAGTTGAAACATTGGATTTTTGTTTATCAAATTCTTAACGACTCAATCAAACAGTGATTAATTTACAATGGCTCCAAAATGGTGGGTGTGGGAGTATTCTAGTATAGACAACTAAAAGACACTGAAAATTCTAATTTGTACTCACACTACTTTACACCTAGCTGACAACACAAGATATTTCTTATAATTTTCACATATAGCAATCAATATCAATACTTATCATTGCATCTGAGCAAGAGGTAGAGGCATACTTGAGACACTGATGGCCGGGTCATTGGCACAGGTGAGAAGTGTGTTTCCGAGAAGAGCAAATATGCGATCGAGTAGCATCTGGCGTTCCTCAAGGTCATCAATGCGATGAGGCAACACTGAAGCTAGAAGTCGAATGGCAAGTATCTGGGGAATAAGTTATAAGAACATTTAAGGCTGCAAAAGAAGTAGAATAAAAAATAGATATATAGATATGAGAATACACACAGACACATATATATAATCAAAAGAAAGGTATGGGGTCTCACCCTTCTGTAGAGGGAGGCAGGCCCCAAGAATGTCTGTGCAAGCGTCAGCAGGAGGCTGACCCATGGGGGTGTAGCCAGGTTCCTACATAGAACTGGGGAGCAGCTCACAGATCGTATCAAGCCTAGCGTAGCCCATGACTTGTGTTGCTCTTCTAGAATGGGGTCACGTTCATCTGACTGAGTTGTTCCCGCCTGAAAGGTTAACATGGATTGTTGGCACACGCACAAAAAAAAAAAACTTTAAAAATTAAGGATTTCGTACACTTCAGTGTCAGTTATATTTGATCATCATTTATATTAATCATTACAATTAATGAGGGTAATAATATGAATTGGATAACAAAAACAAACACCCTTGTAAAACATAAATAACTGGTTTTATTATTGGAATATAGTTAATCTCTTTACTGGAAAATACCAACACTCTCAGAGAAAATCCAGATGAATGAAAATGAAACATGGACAGACCTGGACGATGCCATGAAGCAGAGCAGCCAGAGTGCGGACACTGGACTGTGACATGCAGTGCGCAGTCAGACCAGTTGATATGGTCACAGATCTTAATAAGTGAAGGCATGAATCTCGAAGGACCAAGATGGGGTGTTTCCTTACATAGCTAGATTCTGTTACTGAAGAGGAAAAGGAGAATTTGTACATTAAAAAAATTATTAATAACTAGAGTGATAACAATTAATGCCATAAATAGCAACACTAGTTTAATTACCAGTCTTTTGCTCAGTGCATGCAATTATCCAAAGTTTTTTGTTTTTGTATTTTTTAACATAAATTTGAAAATGAAATCATAGATATCATTTAATCAGCACATTTAATAACAACAGCACAGGGAGACGTACCTTCCTCCTCTTCTGTATCCGACTCACTCTCTGGAGGCTGGGGCAGAGGGGAATCCACCAACTTCAGGTCATACTTCCCCTCCTTGCCCATCCTATACGAATTGGTGGACCCATTATCCCACTGTACCCGGATCCAACCATCTTCTCCCAGCTCTCCTATGACAGTGCCCTCACCTGGGAGGGGCCCATCCTGGTCGCCCCACTTCCAGTCGATGCCCCGAACGACTCGCGTCCCAACCTGAGTGCAAGAGATACGGCTTTTGTGTCAGGAGGTTTGGTCATTGGTAATATTCTAGTATTGCTGGAACAAATTTTCAGATAACATGAAAATATTCAAAAATACATTTTGGGAGTTACATGAATATGAAGTAAACATTTCACGAAACAGTCATAGACCAAAGTGACTCTAAATAATTTATCTGTTTCTTTTGCAGCGAACCTTCATCATTGCAGCGAGTTCTGGACCAGAGAGAGGTGGGGGTGGCATGGCCGGCTTCTTCGCAGCTTCTTCAAATATTGCTACCATTTCTTCCTTATCGTCTCCTCTATTGACAGTGGAACTCGATGGCCCTGATAATAAGATACACCTAAAAATTCTTTCCCTATTTATACTTTTATACATTTTTTTTTTTTACCATAAGCTGCCTCATCTGACTTCTGATTTTTCAGAAAAGTCTACCTGACATATCAAAGACAAGCAAAGAAAGAAACAAACAAACAAACAAAGAAGGTAAGAGAGAAAGAGAGAAAGATAGAAAGAAAAAGAGGAGAGAAAGAAAGTAAGAAAGAAAGAAAGAAAAAAAGAAAGAGAGAAAGAAAAAGAGAAAGAGAAAGAGAAAGAGAAAGAGAAAGAGAAAGAGAAAGAGAAAGAGAAAGAGAAAGAGAAAGAGAGAGAGAGAGAGAAAGAATGACAGAAAGAAAAAAGAAAATTTTGGCATGTATTTTTTTTCTTTTTTTCTAAATCATATCATATATCATGTGTGCAAGAGAGTCAGACCAGTAACTTACCAATGAGCCTGAGCAATGTCTGTATCAATGCCAGAAGCCCCCCTGATACCAGCAGACTCAGGTCAGCCCCAGTGTGAGCTCTTGTTGTAAGGCACACCAACGATAGCACGAATCTGTGGAAAAAAAGAAATCATGTAGATGTACCACACAAATTAAAAATATGTAATACAAATTGAGGATTATCCATACACTCCAGCAAATAGATGTTCTGTATCTATTTTCTTCTAGGATTTCAGAAAGAACATGTGCACATAACAAAGGGCATGCAACAAGAATGTAAAAAGTCACTAATTAATCCAAGATCAGTGAAATCCTTTCCTTAGACAATGGTAAATATTCTTTCATAATTAGTCCTACAAGTCTGAACGCTGCTCATACCATGATGAAAACCCAAACAAAATTAAAATAAATTTCTATTGTACCCATGTCTTTTTATCTTTTTTCTTATCCATAAAAACAAAGAGAGAGGAAGGAGAAAAGAAAATGGAAATGCTTTTAATTTTGGCAAAATAAACTTGTTATCACAAAATATGAGAGTAGAAAATAACAACAAAAAGTAACAATCAATACATACCTTGACAAAGGCATGGATGCTAAAATGTTATGGTCCCGGCAGCTGAGGTTGGAATCCTTATAGGTCGGGTTGTCTCGACCCTTCAGCAACCTCCCAGTTGAATGCGCAGCAACACAATGTTGCTCTGCTTTTAGCACATGTGCACGAAGCTCACCCACTGCCCATTCCCATACCTGAGCCCAGGCGGCTCTCAAAACCGCTCGCTGATATACAGGAACCAGTGGTATGTTCTCCAGGCATTCAGGAAGAACAAGACTGGAAACAATAATGTACAATAATGAAATATCTAAGTTTTCGTTGTGGAATAGACTCTTTACATTTTCAATATTTCTGATTTTTTTCTTCACTTGCTAAAAGCAGTTATAAATAAGCATATATAGTGCATAAAAAGAACCAACAAATTTGACCTTGTCTCAGAGGTTAGAATCCTTTCATATATATAAATAAATATATAAATATATATATATATATATATATATATATATATATATATATATATATATATATATATATATATATATATATATATATATATATATATATATATATAATGTGTATGTATATATGTATATATGTGTGTATATATATACATGTATATATATATATGTACATATATATATATATATATATGTATATATATATATATATATATATATATATATATATATATATATATATATAT
The DNA here is from genome assembly GCA_017312705.2 of Penaeus japonicus. Classification (NCBI taxonomy): domain Eukaryota; kingdom Metazoa; phylum Arthropoda; class Malacostraca; order Decapoda; family Penaeidae; genus Penaeus; species Penaeus japonicus. The sequence continues at coordinate 192,717 of BOPN01001954.1, forward strand.
ATATATATATATATATATATATATATAAAATATATATATATATATATATATATATATATATATATATATATATATATATATATATATATATATATAAATAAAAAAAATATATATATATATATATTTATATATACATATATATATACATATTAAATATATATATATATATATATATATATATATATATATATATATATATATATATATATATATATATACATATAAATATATATATATTATATATATATATCTATATATCTATATATCTATATATCTATATATCTATATATCTATATATCTATATATATATATATATATACAGAGGTAGCACTACATAAACATCTAAGGTTTAACTCACGTATTCTTGGGAGCAAATGGTAGCAAACCCAGCCAGCCATTAATGAGGGTGAGCCTCACTGAAGGCAGCAGATTATTCTTCTGAACAAGACCCAGGAACATTTCTATGCCTTGCAAGCGAGTCTCAGCTCTTTCCATCTGAAAATTCCAAAGATAAAATGTCAATCATAGCTTTATACAATCTGTACATATCATGTGTGATAACAGGCAACACATCTTTTCTTTATTCTTTTATATATATCTGAGCAGTGGTCTACACAGCATCACACCTTTCATCAACATAGACCAACAGGCCCCTTTTTTCTCAGGTTTACATTCATGGTTTCTGCATTTTATGTTACATAGAAGACATACAGCAGGGCCAATTGCTGGTCTAAGTAGGAAAAAAATTATTTGTGTTTGGTTCCCTTTTAGGTTTTGATTGCTAGTCATTACCAAGGCTTTTCTGACCTAAGGGATTTGTAAGGACCATGAAGGATAAATACTAAAATAGTGAAGTTAAAGTACCAGTATACATGAATGGAAAACTAATTATATAAGACATATATATCATTGACATATTTGTACAATTCCATTTGTATATCATTTATTATTGACGCCTTTTAATGTATGCAATTTTTTGCCACTACCCCTGGATGGGATCAGCTGTGTATGGCCAGATCAAGGTTGTGACTTGCCTTGCATCTCACAGGGTTTTTCTTTGTTTCATTGTCTTCCCTCTCCACAGGGGTATTATTTCTCTCTTTATTATAAGTTGCTCATGGTCCAACTTCTTAGGAGTCTATCCTATACACTCAATTTGGTACAACTGATCATTCAGAGTACTCCTCAACCCTCAGAAGTTAACTATCCCGTGGTCAGCCAACCTCTTGTAGATTTCTCCCAAGTTTTTTTCCTTGCAGGCACTGAGCCTCACAAAGATTTTCCCTGTTAACCTCAGGCTTAAGACTCTTGTCTGTGCTATCTCATGGTAATTGAACTGGCAGGGAAAAGGAGTGTTTGGAGACTTTTTGTCTTCCCTAGTTCCTAGATGTATGGTATGTAAAATACAACAATAATTTTGAAAAATAATAATCCTTAAGCTTAATGACACAACCAAAAATGTATCTTTGGTCCAGACAGAAATTTAAGTAGTATTACATTAAAGATTGTAAACGTCTATGCCTTTTCTCTTCATATAAGACAAATCATACTCCTTTTTTAAGTCAATTCTATATAAATAAAGTAATTAATATATGAGAATTATAGTCTAAGAAATGAAAAAATCCTAATGCCAAAATAAAAAGGTGGTGTAAAATGTGTCATGACGACTTTTTTTTCCAGGAAACTGCCTCAAATTTCATTATGTAACAAAAGGGTTGGCACAAAAATGAGAACGACTATAGGAAAAAATATACAAACCTGTGAGAAAAATGCCTTCCGCATCGCTTCAATATCAATGGTCTCCTCTGAACATACAAATTCAATGATCTTAGTAGAAATTTCAACAACCTTTGCTGTTGAAGGAGGAGCTGTTGGGGTCAAGACTGTGGAAGAATAGGAATTGTAAAGCCATTAATCATAAGTGTTACCAATCAAATAGACATTTTATTTTTTAAAAGGTTATCACACCATCTTTTATTGCACTATAAGAAATACTCTGAAACCAAGTCCAATCTTTGCAACTGAATCTCTCCTACATACGTGAGGATGGCCGTGAAGGCGAGTGCGTTGCCCCAGATGGCGAGGGGGACCTTTTCAGGTTGAGGCTCACAGATGCTTTCTTCCCTTCAATGGGAGGTTTCTTCAATTCAGTTGGCACCTTCTTCTCTTTATCTGTACCATCTACATCTCCATCCACTTTAATGTTGTTGTCTAGAGCAGGATCCCCTGGTAGCCGGCTGAGGTCCAAGGGTTCGGTGAGGTCCTTGCACAGGTCTTCTCCTTTGTCCAGGTGACCGCTTCTGACGTCCAGGTCACATCCATCATTACCATTGGGTCCAGCCTCACTCACACTGTGGCTGCTGCTGCTGATGCTGATGTCCTCCATGGATCCTGATGTTCCTTTGGTGTCCTGCTAAATTGTTATAGAAGATTGTACCATCTCTAGTGAATAGTTAGACTAACAATAGATTTGAATACTAAAAGTCTTTCTTGATTCCCATCTACAAAAAAAAATGATACAACTGAAAATAAACAGTATATTCAACATTACATACTGCGCTTATCATATGATAATGTGAGAGGTAAGACACCAATCCTACTTTTATATATCATTAAATCATTCCAACACTCAAATCCCTATTGTAAGATACAGTAAGTATCAGTGTTACCTGTGGCTCATCCTTCTCCTGGCTGGTGGCGGTGGTGTCATTAGAACGCAAACGAAGCAGCTGTGTTGCTTTTCTCCACCTTGAGATCCCTCGTACGGCAAACTTTTCCAGCGCTTCAACATCTCCACAACTAGCAGGGCGAACTTCATAGAAAACAAACCTGCAGGAGAACGGTTTTATCTGCTATAAATTTTAACTGATCAAGAAAGATGACCCTGACTAATTTTTTTTTTTGTCATTTCAACTTTTTGCAATCCCTGAAATTTCTAAAACATTGCTTTTATCCTCTATCAATATTCTAGGATAATTATATACTGTACTCTACAACAAAGGGAAGAGAAGGAAAACAAATGATTATGGGCATAACCTTCCCTTCTTTGTAATTTATGACTTATACCCATGACTCCACTACAACTTTATTTTATAATGATCTGATGACAACAGCAAAAGTTATTCAGTCCAAATCCATTTCAATAATAATTCATGGTTTCTGTAAAGACAACACTTATTTCTATTAAAATAATTGTTGCTTTAACCCACACAGGACGGGTGGTACAGCATGTGTACCGCGCATTCAAAAGCCCAGTTGCCGGGCGGCACAGTATTGTGCCAGCCATTCAATTGATTTAGGCCTAATAATTCGAACGCCCCGGCATTTGGACATTCAAGGCTAGAATTCCCCCGTCGGGGATGGGTTAACAATACCTTCTCATAACTGAACATTACCTGCATCTTTCCATAACAGGAGCGCACACTTCTTTATAAGAGCGTGTCAACTCCTGCCTGCGCCTGATCAGGAGCCACTTGGTGTTGTGGACATGCCGAATCACTTCTTGCAAACCTCTAGGTAAGTCAAGAGTTGCTTCCCAACCATGACTATCCTCAGCACTCAAGGCTAAGCCTGGAAAAATTACCATGTTTATGTGTATGTGTATACAACTATCTATACATATATCACATAATATATAATGAATATATGTTATGATATATATATGGGTTATGATGATGGTGCGTCACACTGACACAGTTAAATGCCCGATGACGGGGCGACACACCAGTGTGACGTTCCCGATGCAATATTGCATAGGCCCAGTGTAGGGGGTTTCCACTTATCGCTGGGCCCGTCAGGAATGGGTTAAGTGACCTCTCCCTTAAATAAATCAAACCACACACCATTCATACAAGGAGACACACAATCACATTCTTGCTGTAAAATCTGCCTCACCTTGCTCAATCACTTCAATAAGCTGGGCAGTGAGGTGTGTGTGCCGGAGAAGTGTGGCAGACACAAGGCGGCCAACCTCCTCAATGGGATGATCGAGGGAAAAATTTGTGTGCAAGGAATGTCGTCCACTTTGCCGAATCTCTCGATCACAAATTGAGAGGAACATCTGAACGTATGGATCCTGGAAGTAAGGTCGATTTGTTACTGTTCACAAGAGGAAATTGGGATTACCTTTTCAAAAAACAATCTGAACCACTGAAATATGAGACAACCTAACCTTGTGATGCATAATTCAAATTCAATATAAAAATTAACATCCCCAACTCACCTGTGTCTTCCCTTCCATTAAGGCAGAGAGGAAATAATCGGCCATATTTGAGAAATAAGAGTCAATTTCAACCTGGGGCCCAGAGGTTGGTCCCTGTGGCCTTGACTTCTTATGTGCCAAGGGGTCTGCTGGACGAGGAAGTCTGACATCTCCTGGTGTTGTCACAGAGCCCGGAGTTGTAGCCGATGAACCAGTTCGAGCTTCCCCTTTCTCTTCGTCATAGGGGTCAGGTGGCTGAACGGTCTGTGAGACGAAAGTTAGAGATGAATTCTATGAGTTTGTGCAATTACTTCCCAAACACTGTTGGCAGTTTAGTGGTTATTTTTTGTATTCATACAAAAAAAATGTGTAAAAATGTTACAAATATAAAAATTTCATTCAAAAAATAACAAAACACTGTGTCAAAACAATGGTAGAAAAAAAAAAAAAGGTTTACTAAAAGATGATTCAAAAGGTTTGAAATACTCCTTGATTTCGAAACTTCATTCTCATCTTTCAATACACCTTTTTTTTATGCAAAATGGGTTAGTCTACCATCTTAATCTATATGCTATCATTCTCTTTTATTTGATAAATTGTCATATCTTACTTGAAAGAATGAATAGGAATAATAATCTTAATGACATATCACCTAAAATAGTGTACAAAACACAAAAGTTCAACACACAACTTGCTACATATTCTTCATTTAGATATTCCAAAAGTCAAATAACACTTTACCTGACACCCAGCTCTCATGAACTCCGCTGAAATCCACTTCTCATGATCCAATTCTCGTGGAGTTACAGGCTGGCCTCGAGCCTGGCAACTTGCATAAACTCCTATGAGCATGGCAAGAGCCCTCTCTGTGTCTACCAGTGGTGAAGACAGTGTGCTTGCATCAAGTACCTGCATAGATAAGCAATCATCCATAAAAATACCAGTATTTTGTCTCGAGGGAAATCTGTATAGATACCTTTATAATAACAGAAATATTAAAAGATAGATAGATAGACTTAAGTTCAAATTCATCTTCAACAAACTGGTATTCACACAACCAACTCACCTGTACAACTTCTTGTTCTGGGTCCATGTAGTTCCCCACAAAATAACTGGCCATCATATCCTTGGCTCGAGCCGAGTGGTTAGCCATTTCCCACACCTGTGTAGCATCTTGTCCTGCATAGTACTGAAGTATGTCACTACCACAGGGAGCGGTCGATCTGCAGACATAAGTTGGAATATAACAACATCATCGTAAACCAAAATAGTTATGAATGTGGAAAATTGGGACAATATCTTTCCTTGTAGTTATGTGGCTTCACATAAAATATGCTCTGATTTCCCATTCCAGGTAATTTTCCATATGAAATTAAATAAGTACTTCATTTATCCTCTCCAATTTGTGAATCAAATCTAATATTTTTTTATCAAACCCATTCTCTTAACTAGAAAAAATGCACATTTTGACCTAAAAAAACAAAAAGACAGCTAAACAACAAAACTTTATAATTGTATAATAAGAGTATATTGAATAACTCAATACCATACCTGAAATCCTGGACATCATACACTTTTCCATTCACCACTATCCATAACCCTCCATCTTTGTTGTGATTTTCTAGATCTGCCTTACGAATAACTGGTACTTCTTCTGTCTGCTTCGATGCATTTACTGGGGAATGTTTAAAAATCCAAGTTATTATTTTTCAAAAATCAATGAATCACAACCTAAATCAGTCATGAATAACCATTTCTTTTCTCTACAGTTCTTCAGTTCCACCAAATATCTTCACACAAATTAAAAGAAAAAAAAGAAAAAGAAATATTCCAAAAAATGACAAAATCAACGAACCGATGATCCCAGGCCAAGCCATGTCTTCCGTGTCCTCCCTGTCAGCCCCAGGTGCCAGCTGATTGAACCTATCCAGGGGCTCCAGCAGGCTCAGCAAGGGTGAGATAAGGTCACACGAAAGGACCACATTGGGGTTATGAACCGACACCACGAGGAGTGACACAAACAGCTCACTTAGTAACAGGCCTGAGTGAAATAAGAAAAGGACGAGGGAGTTAGAGACAGAAAAAAGGTAGTCTGACTTGTACTAAATTTCACAGACAAGTATATCATAATAGTACTTCAAGTCATCAAAAACTTTTCAGCAACCTCACCTGTGATGTCTCTCTGGAGGATGGTGCAGGTTAGGGCTGTGAGACGAGTATTGATAGTAGCCAGGGAGGTGGCGATGGAGAGAGTGTCTGACACGTGTCCCACCAGCAATGATAAGTATTTCCTTAACAGCCAGCCTGCTCCCTCAAGTTCACTTTCTGCAGTATTGTTTAACTGATTATTCTACAAGTATAAAATTAATATAACTTTTCTATACATATAATTTAATAGTATTTTACATAATTAGCACAAAAGTAAAATAAAAACAGTTACATCCTCATGTACATAAGTATTGGAATAAAAGATATCAAGCCTAGCTAACCATCTTACATCACACACACATTACAAACATGCACTTCTTTTCACTGTTGAACAACAACTTGCCTTGCATAACATGTCTGGGGCTCATGTTACTTTCCACTGGGAACAAGTGACTGACTAACAGGCGCTGAAACCTCAATAGCAGTTGAATGGATGGGGACAGATCTCCTTGTACTCCATCTGCACTCATCATACTGCCACTTCTTTCATTATGGCCATCTATCAGGACTGCAGAAGAGATCATAGACATGTTGTCTGGTGCTATTGCCTGAAACAGAAAACCAAGATATGAGTATCTAATTCAGTGGACACATGAAATATTTCTTACAGCCTATTCAACTTCTGTACAAAACTGATGTTTAAGAAAACTAATTTTCAAAATGGAAAAAATGAGAACTATACCTGTAACCGCATTAGTGTTTGTGTTGAAGCGTTTCTCAAAAGCTGTCGTACTAGGTGGAGTAGTGGCAACGTGGCAGATTGGTCATCAGACATGGAATTATCAAAGGAACGTCGAGCAGCAGCCCCTTCTCCTCCCCTAACATTCTTTCTGGGACTGATGTTAGCTCCTCCAACACTGTTAATACTACCTATGGTGGCAGTCTGGCTCTGGGTTACTTTATTCTTTTCTGTGCATTCAGCTTCCTGCACTTCAACTGCAAAGATAAATTCTTATTAGATACAAAATATATAAAGAAAACATTTTCATCAAATAATGATTTAATAAATCTCCAAAGTACACATTTGAAGATCCTTACACTTTATAGCAGCATCAAGTGCCATTTCCAATCCTCCATCTGCCATAAGACTTGAGACGAGAAGATCTATCATGAATCGACGTCCTGAACTCATGCTGGAGATATCTGAACCTGTGAATAATAAAAATTTAAATATGAGCAAAGAAATAAAAACTGATAAAAAGACCTTTGGAACAGAATTATATTGCATCACATCAACCTTGACTAGCTCTGAAATAGAAGTGTACATACAATACTATCATTTACTTGCAGACCAGAAACATATTTCTTGGTCAACAGAACAAAGGAACCCTACAATGCAATGACAATGCTATTTTCTAACCCAACAGCTTTTAGATCAATTACGACTTGAAAATGATTCCAAACTTGTATTGGAGATTTACCTGTACTTGGCAGAAGAGACGATAGAGCTTTGGCTCTTTCTTCTGCTGTCGGTAACAAGATGGACCAGCCTGTCTGAAGAGTTGCTTGTGCAGCTCCCTATAATAAAACTCAAATTAAGATTGGCAACATGTCCAGAATATGGGATAAAAAAATATGAAAGCTAAACATATGCAAATATCAAAACACGGTGAAATATAATGAATATAGAACTTACAGATGATGCCTATGGTCTTACACATTTTCAAATCTATTTCATTATCAAGAGTAAGAAATAAAAAGATAATTTCCTTTAGCATACCTGAATTGTTGGAAGGACTCCAGAGCTGCTTGCAAGATTGACAACTCTCTGTTTCAGGCTGCTGAGGAGTGAAGACCCAACATGCAAGCCCACGCTATCTACATCTGTATGATTCTGCACAGAAGCATGTAACTGAAAAAAAGACAGGTATATAAATATACACACACAAACAATTCCTATTCTTATCTTTACTTCTTTATTCTTCTCTCTATTTCTGTCTTTAATCTTCCTATTCCATTACCTGTAGCCTAAGAAGATTGAGCCCAGCAACCACCATGCACTCCTGTTCTTGTGAAGGAATGTGATCATCTGCCAGGCCTTCTCCCACACGATCCAGCAGATCATTAAGCTTTGTGAAAGTTTCTTCACATACTTCAACCACATATGGGGTGCGTGTGGAAACAGACCATGACATCTTTGTACTCCAAGCAAAGGTCTGCAACAAAAAAATAAATAAATAAATAAATGATTGACGTATAACTGAAAATGTAAAAATATACCAGTTGATCCTACAAAATCATTTCAGACTCAAAATCATAAAATCTTAAAACAAGCTTATCCTACAAATTCCCAAACCAATCGCCAAATCCACCAACACTGATGCTACTAACTTGAGATGGGCCACAGGCTATGCCAATAATACTCTTCCCATGCAATGGTGACATCAGCGTTGGTTCAGCCAGAGCAGCATGAGGAGAATCTCCCAGTTGTGCTTGATCATTACGGCCCCAAACGTACACCTCTCCATCTTCAGTGAGGACCACACTGTGCATACAGCCTACTGCAACTTCACGGACCTTCTTGCCTGTTACGTGAGGGAGATAAATGGATGTGTATATATTGCTTAATCCAATGATGGTGAATTCTTATCATATACGTTATATATCAATTTGTAAGATTCAGAAAAGTTGGAGCTATGACTGACGTATTTGGGACATTATACATAACTCTTCATCCACTAGGTACACAGGACATCAAAAAACACACCTGCAAGAGCCTTGACCTGCCTTGGATACCGAATGTGTTCTTCACTATTGTGGCCAAGACGATGGTTGTCACCTTTGCCCCATGTGAACAGGGATCCATTTTTGCTTAGTGCTAGAGAGAACTGAGCTCCACAAAATACTCTGCAGATTTCTTGTCCCTTTAAACAATGAAACATACATGCTTAATACATATACTTGGGTAAGTTTGAACTCTTGGTGCAAGCTGATATATTCATGTACTAAATTTCCATTTAACATTTCACTACCATCTAAAACCAAACTTCTAATGCAGTTTGCTTGAAAGATAAATTTGTTAGGATGACAAAATGAAATTCTAAATTTGATAGGCAGAATCCCTTTTTCTCTAATGGGGGAAAACCCAAAACAAAAATGCATTTCCAACTCACCTGTAACTTATCCACCAACTTAGGAACTTTTGAACCATCTGAGCCACCTCTCCCAAGCTTTCCATAGTCTCCATCACCCCAGGAATACACCACACCTGAATCTGTCACTGCTATTGTTTGCGCATCACCGCTTCCACAGGCCACGTCAAGGACACGTTCACCTGTAAATCGGTGTACATTTTAAGATAGTGCTCTTTCTCAAATAAAACTCCAATTAAAATCTACAAACTCACTTATAATTTGCATAAGTCAATGATTTTGTTAATATGAATTCTACAATATAATCATTAAATGTATCCATAAAGATATGAATCTAAATTATATCTTAACATACCCTTTAATGCTGATACAAGAGTTGGAGTACTATGATCATCAGAAGAACCATGTCCCAGTCTTCCGTAGTTGCCTCGACCCCAAGTGTATAGTTCACCCTCAGCTGTTATAGCAGCACTGTATGTTGAACCACAAGCTATGCCAATCACTGTCTTTCCTTGAAGTTCTTGAATCAAAGTTGGTTCTTCCCTTGAACTACTGTCTCCATGACCTAGGCGACCACCATCTCCATTTCCCCATGAGTATACCTAGTACAATGAAAAATGGAAAATTAAATAATTGCACACTTTAACAGTATTTCATAAACAGCAGTGAATCAAGTATCACTATAAAAGAATACTGAACAACATTTTTTTAAAAATATACAAATACTACATGAATTTAATAACTCTGATATCCTATCAACTCATACAGACAACTCATGCAGAAACTCCTCACCTGGCCATTAGCAGTGAGAGCCAGATAGTGTTTTCCATCTGGGTGGGTTGCAATCTTAAGCACCTCATCTTCAGGTTGGCCTGGAATTGGCTGTGGACACTGTGTCTCTGAATTGTAGTAGAGGCAGTACATTGTTCCCTTTTGTGTGAGGATGAGCAAGCAACGCTCAGCACATGCAATAGATTTTATTCCCAACTCTGCCAGTGAGTCACAGTAATTCAAAGGTCTTGATGGACTGGAAACACCTGACCAAGCCAACCAACCCCAACAAAGGACCTGAAAATTTAAACATAAAATCAATTTTTTATAATATCCAAAACTAAACACAATGAAACAAAATATCAGTAGCATTTCCTAAGCATATAAGTCATCAAATACACCATAAGATGTCAATTTACCTCTTGGCCCTGTGTAGGTCTCCCATGTGGGCTGTGAAGAGGTGGAGTGTGTGGGGCAGCAAGGCGATCCAGGTGACAAAGGAGGATTACTGCTGCTTGTTCCAAGTCTACACTTACTTCCTCGTCTTCTGGCAACTCCAGGTAACGCAGTAGACACTCAGTTGGGCTTACCTAGATGCAAGTTAGAATAAATCATACATCTTAATTGGCCCTTCATTAACTTAGCAAAGCCATGACTAGAAGCAATAAAAAAAACTATGATAAGGTAACAGCTAACTTGTTTCATTTCAAACGGATAAGTCACAACTAAAAAGATGTATTTACCTCCAATGGTGCATTTTCATCCCACAATGTAGATGAGGATGGCTGTGACTTGAGGAGGGGGATAGAACCAAAGCGATGGAGCACCGGAAGCAGTGGTGCGCTTGTGCCGTGGCTGCTGACGCGATTGTCCACCTGGTTCAGTTGATTGGAATTTCAGATGAAAGATAGTCAGTAGGTAAGAGATAAAACCAAGGGCAGTGTTAAGACTTTACTGCTTTATTAGTCAAAATGTATAATCAACTCCAAAAATGAACAAAACAATACTATTGTTCTAAAGTCATTCCCACAGAAATAAATACTTATGAACATCCCTTATAAGTAGTTACTTGTATATATATAAAAAATTCTATCATAATTGTGACTGAAGCATCTGACATATATAAATATAAAATGCAAATTTATTTCGTACTGATTGTAATTATCCTCTTTATTATTCATTTTCCCTCCAAATTCTATGCAACATACCTGATTCCTTCCAGAATCCCACAGCTGGAGCAGGAGAGTGATCACTGTCAGTAAGGTGGAGAGAGTGGCCCGCTGAAGTGCCAAATGGAGCAAGAGGGAAAGTGCCATGTGCCGATCACCAAGAGGCACACGAGTCATGCTGCTTCCACCAGTTCCTGAATCAACAAATGGATTTCAGAAATCACAAAAGCAAAAGACTTGAGTACCATCCTACCTTAAAAGACTCAATGTTGACTCTTACTTCCATTCATAAGGAATATCTCACACCTTCCTAATGAAATTATAAAACTAAATATCTTTTCAAATTAATCTACAGCAGTCACACATATTGAATCATTATTTCCATACTTGGTAGAAAACCCATCTAAGAGACTAAACATATAATAAAAACCACACACAGAACCACAGCTTTTGACTTCAGGCAAAAGATATCTATCAGCCCCTTACCTCCTCCTGACACCTGACTCAGAACAACAGAAGTGAGGAATTTCTGTGACCTCTCAACCACATCCAGCCACACCGATGATACGGAGGATTCGTCAAACAGTGTGGCCTCTGGAAGCGTTTCCAAAGCTTCAAGAGATTCCTGTTTAGAAAACAATGGAATAAAAGATTAACAATAATGAAGCAAGTAATCTTTGCTATGTAATATCATATAAACCAAAAGAACGTTCAATTACTTAACACAGCCCACACTAAATATGTTCATTTCCAAGATAAGTGTAAGAAAAACAATGATTATCAAGAAAGTTAAACATAAAAATATTCTTTAAAATGTCTCAATGAGGCCTATTATAAACTAACAAGGCTCTATTTCTTTAAGCTGAGTAACCTTACAAACTAGTACAGAATTTTTTGACAATGTCATTCTTTTTAATTTCTTCACTTGTGATAAAGCATCTGCTCTTGGCAAAATATTCTAAAACACAAGATGCCCAATGCCTAAAACTTGCAATAAATTCATAATACACTAGGATAACAGGCAAATTTTAAGGAACTCTATTTGATTTCTATAAAAATATATCAGAAAGTCTTCTAGAATCAAACTGAAATATTACCTGCAGCAATTCAGTGCAAAGATCAGCATCCTCGCCTGACCTCCACGCTCGTCTGAGGAACGCAAATGCAAAATTCAATGCCGCTCTTGATCCAACTCTTGCGAGTCCCAGAGTGGCTCGCTCAGCTCCAGCCCCTCTACCCACACGGCTCTCTCCCCATACACTCGCAGTAAGAACTTTCTTCTTTCCAACACTTTCCCCAGCTTTTGTTTCTGGTGGTCTGGCTCTTTTCAGTGCAACAAGATATCTAAGAAAAAAGGAATATATGTATAAAAACTTATATCATACAAAATCATGCTAAGTATTATGTATGTAAAAAGATACTACAAGTTGAATTTCAAATTAACCTTTTAACCTTAAAAGTCATTACAAATCCCTTTAAAAGTTTATCAAAATTCTATGTCGCATCATCAAAGGTGCACCCACCTATGTGCCACCATAAACCTCTGTTGGAGACGACTGGCAGAGAGCGTAGTGGAAGCAGCCTCTAAGCACATGAGTCTCTGCTCTTTTACAAGCACATCTAAACACTTCTTCAGGTCACTGGACTCTGGTTGCGGCCCCCATGTCCACCCATCGAGAAGAGAGGGCGAAGGAGGGGTATAGGCTTCACCATTCTCAAGTTCTCTTTCTGCCTCTTCACGGTCTAGCTTTTGGCACGGTCCACAGTTGCAGCCACTCTGAGGCCCACATATTCCATCACAGCAAGGACAGGTCAAGACCTTCATGCCACAGTAGTAGTGGCCACTTTCCCCTGCAACATTTTTAGATTATCTTATAGACTTATTTTACAAAAATTCAGTACTATAATTTATACCATAAATATAATATACAGATAGTAAGTTATTATAAAATGCAGATATTATTTCCAGTTGCAAAATATTGTTTTAAAGTAATCAACTTTGGTAAAAAGTAATTGCATGGTTTCTATAATCAATTTCTAAATAAAACAATTAAATATCCCAATGACAGGACCATCAAACAAAACCACTTACCGACACACTCATTGCTGTATAATCAATCATCTCAAACAAAACAAAAACATTCTAGGGAAAAGCAAAAACAAAGGCAAAAGCAGTCCCATACACACCTCTTCTGGCAGTGACCCCAACAGAGTTAAGGATGCCTTCAGCATGTGGCCCTGCAACCTCCCCATCTTTGACCATCTGATTGTACAGTGAGGGAAGGTTGTCTGGTTGCAGGAGGCTCTGCAGGTCTGACTTGAGCCACTTCACATCCAGGCGAGGCTGGGGGCGGAGGGTTACCCCGCCCATTCCACCCTGCCATAGCAGTGGCTGCCCTACAGCAGTCATTGTGGTTTTGTTTTCTGAAAGGTGATGAACTTGTTAGCTTTCACTATTTTGGTGGTAAATTCATTCTCATTCCTTTTGCTTTCATTTTTCTAACAAGGTGTGATTTTTGCAGATAAATTATTTAGTAGTTTAAAATAATTAGCAATATCAGTAAAATATCAATTAGCATTAGGTTATATATTAGATAGCTTCCTGAAATAAAAGAAAAAACAAGTAATGACACTTTTTTTTTAAAGATTGCTCTTAAAACTCTCATTAATGCAACTTTTTTGTAGAAGTCTCTTTGAAACAGAAGTTTCTAGGCCTTTGATGATAACATTATAAATAACATGAATAACATGAAGCCTTTAAATCACATTTATAGATTTATAAATGTATCAACTTTTCTTAAAGACTTTTATTTTCTAAACATGGGATATCAATTATGTGACTACTTGACAAGTTCAAATATGGTTCACATCATTTAATAAGGTACTAGTTATTGAAATAACAAATCCTTTCATATTATAGAAGAACACTTCATTAATAAAATTCCTGTGTAAGCAAATCTTATAGCCTAACTGAACCTCACAAAAAATTAATTGAGCCACACAAATGGAGAAATTAATAAATAGTCATAATCTACTTTGAGGCATAATATTTTCTTTACCATTATTCATGTGTGAAACCAGTGCATACAAGGTACGCAGCAACCAAATATGAAAAGCACTACATGTGAAATGTGAAACAAATATCAATTTTTTCTGCAAAACCTGCTTTGTATCTTACATTCACCATTATATATAGACAAAGAGACACATGTATCTTATTATTCAAGAAAAGGTGATTTCTACTTCATAAAAAGTTTATATCATTATTGATTAACTACTAAATTTATATATTCAAAATATACCTTTACACAGATATAATCTGTTTCAAAATGTAAACAAAAATTTATATACAAGAGTGATTTCAACAAATATATATAAACAAAAAAATACAAAAGCAAATAAACACAATAACCACTTCAAAATTATAAAAAAAAATCTTTACAAACTGATTAGTACATAATAACCCTTTAAGGAGGTTGACATCAAAATCCATCAGATAACAGTCACACTTTACACATCAAAATCAAATAACCAATTATATTTCATCACCTTTAACTTATATTCTCTTCATCATCACTGATCACTATAATTACTAATAAGCATACTTAGTCATTAAAAACTATAGAACACTTCTCAATCTTCTAATATTATGACTGCAGAAAACATTTGCTGTTTGTGGTTAATGTTCTGGCTTTGAGTGTAGCTGTTATTTTGTTTTAATTTAGTAAGTGATAAGTAACCACCATATACCACTTCCTTTATCATGAACTGCTTACCTAATTTTTCAAATTATCATTTAATTATACAATCAGCCTTACTTACTTAATTCCTCTATCATCTGCAAACATAATAAACTAGATAGTATGATGTTATAATTATTACACTTTTTTCCACACAAACGCTTAAAAAAAAAGCATACACATCCTAAAGGAATTTTCTTTTCTTGCTAACTACCTCCTTAAAGAGTGAAGAACAATGCCCAGAACACAAAACATAGCTTTCAAGACACATAAGCTTCAGTAAGAGTCAGTAAAACAAAAAAAAAAAATTATAATAATAATAATTAAAAAAGTACAAGTCATCATTCCATCTTATGCTCTGCTACATTTGGGAATCAGTTTAGAAACTAGGGGGATAAAACAACAACTTAGAAATCCAATCACGCAACCAACAGCACTACTTGCAAAAAAATGCCAGCTGGAGCCAGTCACATACTTCATTCTAGCTGATCAAAAAGTTCAAGAAAGGAGATTAGATTGTATAATACCTCGGCTAATATCTTTACTTACCTAGATCTTGAAAGCTATCTTCTACAAATTCTCCCATGATATATGTTTGCATTTAACTTCCGAATATTAAGATTAGATCTATTACTCATACATACTTCTCTTGTGTTTCTACATCTCCTGCTTTGGTCGCTTACAAACTAGAAAAAGGTAAGACATGAGAGTTTCAGCGAAATATCAAGGATCCCAGAGAAATCAAATACAATATTATTCCAAGTTGTATCAGTTTCATGTTTTGATTTTCAATCAGTAAATGAGAATCTACATGCATAATTCTGACACTTTTCAATAAAACTTGCCTATATCAAAGTTTCTAGTGTCAGCACAATATACATGTCTTCAATGACAGATACAGCTTTTTTGTGAAATGACTTATCAGCAATAAAGGCTGAAAGCAATATTTATCATAATCATAACCAGTTAATACTATATATCATCATATTTCAAATATGCAACACAAACTTCTGGAATTTTCTTATTCACATGCATCCTGCAGCAAAGTTCCATGTCTGACCTGCATGTATTATCTACTCTTAATACTAACTTGCACCATCTGAGTCAACGTCATCAAACAATGTATTTTAAAAGAATATTTGCAATATGTCATCACTGACAAATTCTCAGATAGCATGTCATTACCATAATAAAATTACGACTATATCAAAACCATCATAACCTCAAAATAAAAATAAAAATGATCTCAACACCTCTCAAATTCCCCCAAAACATACAAAAGGACCCCGAAAAATATCCAAAACAGGTGAAGAAAATCCGAAAAAAACAAAAAATCCAACCTCAACAAAAACAAAACAAAACACCATGACAGTCGTAACATGTCTCCCTCCTCAGCTCACGTCAGCTGATTCTCTCCCCAGTGACGTTGGAACAACCTCTGGACATTAACACTCGAGAAAACTGCACTTGACACACCCTATCTCACCTAGGCCATTGCAAATCAATCAGTGTGTGAGCCGCAAGAGGAGATATTTAACGCAAGAGGTCTCGCTGACGATCGATGTTTACGCCCGGAGTTGTTTTCACCGTCGATCTCCCCCATTCACTGTGGGTTTAACTGTTTTATATTTATCTATTATTTTTTTCTTTTTAGAATGAGGGTTGTTTTGATTGTTTGATATAGGGGTATGTTGAATTTTTGGAATATACATATATTTTCTTAAAGGTGGGAAAGATTTTGGGAATATTTTGTCAAATGTGAATGCATTATTATTGGACAGAGTTTAATGATTATGATCTGTGTAGACAGTAATCAGTTGTTTATCTATGTATGTATTTATGCTTGCTTGCTGAATCCACCTTATTTCATATTTACATGCAGATCTATTTGTATGTCTGTCTAGACCCTCGTTCTCGCTCGTTTTCTCTTCATGTCCATCTGTTTGTA
>BOPN01001954.1:243150-244762 GCA_017312705.2 Penaeus japonicus
GTCCAAGGATGAATTGAAGGAATATTTGACGATCATAATAATCGCGAGAATGATTATGAGCGCGACAGAAGATCATGCAAAAGCTATATCGTATATCCGAGGGGTTGCAACACTCGCCCCAACTCATGCATGTCATATCGATTCGCTATCATGCATAATTTACCTCAATCAGTCATGAAGAGATGAAAACAATAAAGATTATGAAAGTCATAGCGCATCAATATTCGTATAAAAGCGGCCATAATCACCATTTAAAAATTATTCTCTAAAAATCGGCAGAAAAAAAGAAGAAATCTTGAGATATGAACCTCGTCGATTTTCCCTGATATCAAATTAATCACGATTCAAAATCCTTTTATCAGATATATGATAATCCTCTCAACTGATAAGGCTATCACGAGAAATATCTAATAATGAGAAAACTTTAACAAAAGCCTGAAATGAAGATTTTTTTATGTTATGAATAGAATGATAGTAAATGTTTAGTGTTTATATATTTCTTTCTCGTAAAAGCTTATATGATTTTCTGTCACTATATGCCATGTAAACCTTTGTTATTGTCAAGGTTCTAAATTCTCTAAATCTTTTTATCAATATATCTATTTTTCGTAATTTCCATATTTCCCCTTGATTCTAATTACATTTTGATCTATATCCACATTCTTATGAAATCCCAATAAGATGATAATAAAAAAAATTGCTTAGATCTTAATTTGATTGAAGTAACTCTCAAAATTTTCTAAGAAACATTAGATTATCATTAAAACAATTAATCCATATTTTGATAAAATTGAATACTTTTCTCAAATCCCCCTTATCCAAATTCCCATTCATAATATCACCAAAATTAAATAAATTATCATAAGACAATCAAAACATTCTCCGTATTCGATAAATCCAGTTTAACCTTATAACTCCACAAAATAAATCCTTTTCCTCCAATTAACATGATATAAATCCTATTCCTCTCATTTATGCATCCAACGTTCAATATGTCTTCGCGAAATCCCCATATATTAAATCCCCTTAAGACCATCAACGTAAATCCTCCTTCAGGTAATCTCCAATACATAAATCCTCATAGATTTATTGATAATCCACGATGGACCTATAATAAATTTCCTCTTTAGATAATTCTTGGACACTAACACACACAATAACACACACACACATACACATACACCCTCTTCCCCCCAATACACACACACACACACACATACACCCCCCCCCCAACACACACACACACCCCAACCCCCCCAAACACACACACACACACACATACGAACAATACCCCATCTGACCTGACCTGACCTATTTGCAAAAGGCGTGTGTCAGAGTCAATAGCTACGAGGCAAACCAGGTAACATTAACAATTCACTTTATCCAATTTTTATACATTTATTTTATTTTTTATTTTTTTTCTCTTTATATTTGTATAAGCAAGTTACTAGTTTCGATTCGACTTACTCGGTCAATAAAAGAACCCACGTGCTAGAACAGGATTTGAATTTAGAAAAAAGAGAGAGAAAGATAGGGAGAGAGAGAGAGAGAGAGAGAGAGAGAGAGAGAGAGAGAGAGAGAGAGAGAGAGAGAGAGAGAGAGAGAGAGAGAG